>OU343050.1:23267475-23488962 GCA_910593695.2 Ocypus olens
ATGTGTTGGGTCTTATCTGCGTCTATTCGATTGAAGAATTTGCCAAATTAGGTCATCCGTTCAAGAGTTATCCTTAAACAACAAAAAAGCATTTAAAGACGAATTAATTTTTTGGTCCTATTAACATTTATCCGATGAGTACTTTATTGACTCGAAAAAACATAAAAACAATTGCTATCCACTTCAAACTTCTCAGAATCACTCAATATTAATTCAAGAGTGATTTGGTAGAAAATTCCAATATATTCCGTCGATTGCTTTGGCGATTTTTCGTGTAAATTTATGAAAAATTATAATCATTTTTTTGGCGCAAAAAAATATTAAAACAGTTGCAATCGACTTGAAAATTTCCAAAACAACTAACAACACATGTGATTCTACATTTCCATAAAAATTAGAAATGCATTGTTTCTAAATTTTAGAATATTTTAAGGTGAACGGAGATGAAATTAAAAAAAAAATGCAGTCAATTCGTCGACACAAAAAAAATATAAAAACAATTGCCATCCACTTGAAACTTTCTAAAACAACTGTCAACACATGTGATTCTACATTTCCGTAAAAATCAGAATATTTCAATGTGAACGGAGATAAAATTAAAAAAAAAATGCAACAAATTCGTCGACGCGAAAAAAATATAAAAACAGTTGCAATCGACTTGAAACTTTCTAAAACAACTGACAACACATATGGTTCTACATTTCCATTAAAATTAGAAATGCATTGTTTCTAAATTTTAGAATATTTTAAGGTGAACGGAGATGAAATTAAAAAAAAATGCAGTAAATTCGTCGACTCAAAAAAAAAAAACAATTGCCATCCACTTGAAACTTTCTAAAACAACTGTCAACACATGTGATTCTACATTTCCGCACAAATCAGAATATTTCAATGTGAACGTAGATAAAATTTAGAAAAAAAAATGCAATAAATTCGTCGACGCGAGGAAAACATAAAAACAATTGCCATCCACTTGAAACTTTACAAAATCACTCAATATTAATTCAAGAGTGATTTCGTAGAAAATTCAAATACATTCCGTCGATTGCTTTTGCGATTTTTCGTGTAAATTTATGAAAAATTAAAATCATTTTTTGTTGACGTGAAAAAAATATAAAAAACAGCTGTAAAATACTTGAAACTTTCTAAATTTACTTAAAATACAATAATCTTAATAATCTTCAAAAAACTCAAAAAACTCCATCGCAGGTTTTCGAGAGAATCGACCAAGAACAGAGCTTCAGATTTTTTTTATTTTGCACGATTGAAAAAAAAATGAAAACAACTGCAACACACTTGAAATTTTCCAAATTTACTCAAAATACACAAATCTTAAGAATCCTCCAAAAAACTCAAAAATCGCCATCCCAGGTTTTCAAGATTTTAAGTTTCACTTCTTCCGAATGAAAAAAAAATATAAAAACAAGTGCAACACACTTGAAACTCTCCAAATTTACTCAAAATACTTTAATCATTACAAGCCTCTAAAAAACCCATAATACTCTATCACAAGTTTTCAAGATAACCGACCGAGAACAGCCCTTAAGATTTTTTAAGTTTCACTTCTTCGGAGTGAAAAAAAATAAATACAACAACTGTAACACACTCGAAACTTTTCAAATTTACTCAAAATACATTGATCTTAATAAACCTCAAAAAAACTCAAAATACCCCATCACTGGTTTTCAAGATAACAACACAAAACACAATTCCGGAAAGAATTTTTCAAATCTGCTAATTTATTCAAGACATATATTCTCAAATAAATGGATCGCCATTTTTCTCGTCTCATGAAACTTTCGCAGGCATCGTTTTAACATTTAAAATGACAAATTAGTGAAAAAAATCTTGTTTCGTTTGAAATTAGAGGTAGTGCCATGGCTCCTTGGCTCTACATAACGAGCCGCCCCTGGGTTAGATGAAGGCAAAGTTGCGAATTTTAATGCGGAATAATGTGTTAAAAAGAAATTTTAAATATTTCAACTACTTCCGGAGATACTCGAAAAAAACCGAAAAAATCAATTTCAATTTTTACTTTTTTACGACTCTATCTGTTTTTTTCAGAAAGATCAAACATTTTATTTTTCAAATTCGATGTTTCGTTATTTAGACATCCAAATCAACTGGATTTTTTAAATACTGACCTGGATTTTTCATTTCATTTTTGACTAGCTTTTCACGTTGCAAAACTAAAAATAATAATTATTTATTTCCTATGGATATACAGGTGTATACAAGTAGGACGCGTCGGACAAGAGTAGGGTACAAAACCTACTTATAGATAGGTATCTAAGTCAAAAAAGCGTTTATAAACATTTTTTTCAAGTAGAATATCACGCAAAGATTTGTTAAAAGTGTCAAAGTGTTTTGTGGATACGAACAATGATCGACTCTTTCAAGCTTTCTGGTAAAGCGCCTCTCTCGAAGGAGATGTTTATTAGGTAAGTAAGAGGTTTGACAATGGTAGATGCTGCGTGTTTTAACAATAAGTCCTCAATTTCGTCATACCCATAGGATTTTTTATTTTTCAGTTTGTGTAGTAAGGTTTGGACTTCCTTTTCCTCCATAGGTCTTAGAAATATCGTCTGGGATTGAGGATTTAGGGGTGGTTCAGCGTATCTGGCGATCGGGAGATTTTTTAATTAGATTAATTGGATCAGATTTAAAAATGTGTTAAATAAAGAAGCAACTTTGTCTGGGTGTTCGATCTGTGCATTTTTATACAATAAAGTAATGTTATGTTTTTTGTGGGCTTGTTTGATAATTCATTTGTAACTTTCCAGGATGAACGCGTTATATTGTCAGTTTGTTATTCTGTTCTGGTAGTAGTAGTTGCTTCTTTTCGGATTGGTATAATGGGCTTAAAGCAGGAGGGTGCCATTGTAGCATGTGGAGGCCATGTAGTTTTTGACTAGAGATCTTAACGTCTGTGTTTAACCAGATTTTGTCGTGTTGCATGTGAGTACTTCTAAGGGAAATTTTTGTTAAAGTGATATATGAAGATGTCGTGAAAGGTGTTGGATGTGTTAAATTCAGTCGCGTCATATATCTGAGATCATGATTAAGGTCATTTAGGAAATTCGTGATGTTGTAGTTACTCTAGTTGCGGCATTTAATTTTCTGTTTATTTTAGGCGTGTTTTATGTCTAAGTTGAAGAGGACGGATTTGTGAACCGAAATTTGAATTTGTGTGTGAGTGTTTTGGTAGATTTTAGGTTTATATAGATGTGGCCTATGCAGTATGAGGTGGTGAGTTTATGTTAAAATCACCGTTTATGATTACCAGCTGATGTGTTACATTTTCTCCGTTACGAAGTACGGGAAAGTATTATGATCGTGAAAATTCTATCAAATTTTCTTCTTACCGAAAATATCAGTTTTGAGGTCCCTCGAAGCGATTTCAATGATTTAGAAAGAAAGAAAATGTCTGTTGGTCAGTGTATCTGTGCGCACTATAAGTCAAAAACTAATATGTTTCAATTAACATGAAACATTGAAGATAAGTCTTATTTGACAATCTGAAGAAATAAAAAACTTTTAATAATATTACGGAAGTGGGTGTTAACTGATTTTTAGCTGATTAAGGTTGGCGGCACTTACTTCGTGATACATTTTTAATCAAATAGAACACACCTTTACTTAGTTAATATGTATCACACTGTTTATTTATAAATTTGATAATGATCATTGTGTGATCGAAACTGCAGTCACTAATAAATAAACAGTGTACTTTTAACTAAGTAAAGGTGTGTTTTATTTAACTGATTTTTGTTTTCTCCAATAATTTTAATAAAAGCATTTAATAATCTAATATAAAAATATATTACAACAATATTTGAAGAAATATTGAAGACAACAAAGAAGTGAACATCTTTTGTTTGAAAAGATTTTTCATAAAATCATTGGTTTAAAAAAATGTAATTTTTTATTTATAATTATGAAACGAGAATAGGTACGTCAAGTATACAGGATGTTTCTAAATTTATACGAAAGATTTTAAAGGGTGATTTTTCGGCAAAAATTAAGGAAGGTCTTTCATAAATTTTTTTGTTCAAAACCCCTTCCTCTCCAAATTACAGCCTCTAAAGTTACGAGAAAAAAATTGTTTTTATTTCATATATCCGCTTTGGAAGAATCTAAAAGAATTAAATTTGGCAGATAACTGTTCCTAATAAAATGGCACTTTTTTTATTTTAACAAATAATAACCAATCTGTGAATTTATGACAAATGGGTCTGAGCATTATTTTATTTTTTGTGATCAAACTAACAAATTTAGGAGAAAATAGTAAGAGACAAAAAGTTGCAGATTGAATCACTCCATTTACATCAAATATTGAAATAGAAAAATGTAGACGCATTAAAAAGTCCTGGTGCAAACTATTATAAAAGTTGATTTTTCACCCCCTTGTAATTTTATTTGTAATTTTAGGGTTACAAAAATCGTCAAAAAGTGCTATTTTATTAGGAACAGATAACTGTAAAATTTCATTCTTCCAAAATCTTCCATAATGGATATATGAAATAAAAACATTTTTTCCCTTAACTTTAGAGGGCTGTAACTTGGCGAGGAAGGGGTTTTGAACAAAAAAATATATGAAAGACCTCCCTTAATTTTTGCTTAAAAATCACCCTTTAAAATAACCAAAAAATATATGAAAGGCCTCCCTTAATTTTTGCTTAAAAATCACCCTTTAAAATCTTTCGCATCAATTTAGAAACACTCTGTATATTAATATTGATTGTAGCGATTACCGAAATGTACAACTCATAAAGAATAGGATTTTTTCGAAATCTCTTTAGTTTTTGAGTAAACTGACGGTAGTAAGTATCAGAATTTGAAGTACAATTTATCATTTTCATCTTTTAATTTTTTTGCCAAATATGCAGAAATCTCATTAATTACTGAAGTAAAATTTACCACTCGAAATATTTTCTTGGGTGAAAGCTGCACATCTAAGGATTTCGCATAATCCAGTTAATTCCGTCCAACATTTAATGATGCAGAGCATTTACATGTATTCATTAGCATCTAATAGTTTTCACGCTGCTTCTTCGTATTCCTCAAACTGTTCTCTTTTGAAACCTACGAAAACTCTGGGGATTTCTAGCATTTTAACATCCTATTAGTGGTATGAGCCGTTGTTACAAAACCCAGGATACAGTACCATTTCAATGTTGCCTACTTCTTCAAAAGTCCACCACCTTCGATCTTGGCGACGTCGTTCTATTCTTGATCATACGGTATGTCAGCAAAGGCTTCTCTTATTTTCTCATAGGCATGGACAATCGTTTTTGTTGCATCAATAATGAGTTTCACTCAATACTGTGGAATGCAGAATTTTGTATAATTCTTCAACAATTTACTAACCAGAATTGCATATCGCATGGTTATCGCTCGAAAAAAATACATATAAGTTTTGGACGAAATAAAAAAGTGAATAGCGCAAGCATAAGAACTAGCTGCAGATTTGCCAACTAAATTTAAATTTAATTTATTCTCCAAGACCTGAGCTCATATCTCATTGTGATTGATACGCATATTTGGGGCGTTGTCATACAATTAAACACGACAATCCTAGAAGTTTAGAAATGTTTGCCATAGCAAAGGCAGTAATGAATCTTTCGTATCTGCAACAGATCCTTCCATATACAGGGTCTTCATTCCAAAAGAAGCCACCCTGAATAACGGTTTTAAGAAAAAATACGTCAATTTTGTTTTCGAGGAGGAAACCTAAAGCCCCCGTTAGCTACAGCGCAGCACAATAATATAATCAGAACTGATCAGTTCAATTATATCAGGCTAGCTGCCATAGAAGTGTCAGCGAAAGGGGCGACAATGAAGTCGTGATTAAAACAAGATTTGTGGACGAGGAATCGATAATATTCAGTGATACAATGTGTGGCCTGTCCGTTTATTGGCGGTTCCCGCATAATTTCACTATTGCTATTCCGGTTGTCCCGAACAGGATTAATATCGGATTCGTTCCGTTAATTGCATAACTTAATTGGCTGAATTATGCCGAATGACGGTAATAAGTGAATTTAATAGGATGCGGATTGCTTGTTTGGGCGCCATCTAATTATTTTCGAATAACGCACGTAAATTTACAACGTAATCAAATATCCCATGAACCCAATACTCCTCCTCTCGGTATTGCTAACTGGACTGCATCCAATTTACGTGCACATAATTATTCATTCATCTATAGAATATCCAATAGCCCATCAGTTTTATAACAATATCGGTATCTTATTGAAGCTGAAAATAATCCAGCTTTGTAAAAATCAAGGCAGGAAAGATTGCAGCTTGCATGAAACTACGGTGAGATAGGGGTAAGAAGAAATATTTAATATATAAGCTGTATGGTGAAGATAGAAGAATAGGCAGTGTTGATAATAAACATGTTTTTAACGTTTTGGCCGAAATTACCGATACTCCAAGAGTATCATACGAAAAATTGATGCTCAAGTAAATGTAAATGTCACTACTTTAAAATTCTAAAAAAAAAATTAACTATATTCTACAAATATAAACAAACCCAAGATATGCTTGATGGTGATGCAGAAAGAAGACAGGACCTTTGTTTTAGAATGATGGAACGGGCGATTGCTGACAGGCTTTTTAAAGTATATTTGTTCACGAAAATGTTATAATGTGCGCATTATTTAATTCTATGGGCAGCATTCATGGGGTACATTTAACACTCAATTTTTTAAACATGCGTTTGCATGTTTAATACGCTTATTAAACACGCACACGCATTTGCGTGTTTATTATGGTTATTAAACACGCTAATTCGCGCTTTAATTCACATAACGCGATTTATGATAATATTTTGTTTAGCCTGTTTAATACTGATTTGGATTTTGTTTCAATTGTAATTGTGATTACAACTTTAATTTCGATCTTAATTTTGATTTTGTTTTTATTTTTTTAAATTTTGACTTTGATTTTAATTTTGATTTTAATTTTCGTGAACAAAGTATAGTGTACAACTCACATATAATGGCTATTAATCACTCAAACGATTTGCTTCACTCGCCTGCGGCTCATTCCGCAAACATCGTTCTCGTGGTTAATAGCCATCATTATATGCTCGTTGTACAATATACTATTGTTTTACCGATGAATGCAAATTTATAGTAAATAATAAACCAAATGTTCAAAACTGCTGAATATGGAGTAAAGATAACCCACAGTGATATATTCCTATTAGTACATAATATCCGCAAAAAATCATATATGTCACTACATAATTGGGTCATTTTCCTTGTCCGGCGACGTATATCTAAATTGATTATAAGAAGATTTTCTTTCATCAATAACTAAAAAACAATGGAAATATGAATGGTTTCAAATGGAAGGGCAACCAGCTCATAATCGCAGAGGTGTTAAAGGATATAACATATTTCAAAATTAAATTATTGGGCCAAAATTGACGATACTCTGGCTTGCAAGATCTTCTGATTTTTCTCTAAATGACTTTCCTTTGGGGTCACTTAAAATTAAAAAAACATAATCGAATACATCGGGAAAATTTGTATAACTTACATGGGTTCAAAATTTAAAAAAAAAATACTTTTTTTTAGTTGCATTATCGGAGTAAAAGTCTAGAAGAGAGGGCCTTTGGGAATTCCTAAGGTGGGAAATAACGGCTAGGGCTAGTTTGGCTGTCTCTTTTGCTTCTCTCGCTCTCGTTTCTCTCACTTTCTGAGAGTCACTTAAAAAAAATTAAACACTTGAAATTCGTGAAATTTCGACCATTTTCAAACCGCCATAACTGGGCGTATTTTCAATAGATTTTGATTAATCTTTGAGGGCGAAAGCATTGAAGTGTCTTCTTTACAGTCATGTATGCGAAATTAAGCGTAACCCCTTCCGCTTCCCTCTAGCGCCCCTGTGAAGAAAAAAGTTTTTTTCTGGAAACTATGTCCAACTTTGATGATGTCTACGGAGTTGGATAATTTTTTTCGACTCGATCCACCATAAAGGCATTAAAATTTGATCAATTCCCTATACAGGACTCAAAGAACGAGGTTCCTACAACGATTGGGCACCAAGTTATGGGTGCGCGTTTTAAGGTTTTTCGCACATAACTCAGTGACGTTTCAACCAAATTTGATTATTCTTTCGGGAAAAAATCCCATTTTGGCTCTACTTTAAGGGAGTGAACTCAGATTGGAATGATCCCTTTTCGAACCCTTCAACACTTGAACAAAAAACACACGTTTTTGGGCAAAACACGTCCAACTTCGGCAACGTGTACCGAGTTAAGGCTCTAAGATATTAAGAGCGATTCCTCTCAATCCGTATCTATGTATTTCTTTTAGCAGTATACAGTGGTTGATACTGTCAAATGCTTTTGGTAAATCTGAGTACGTTGCCAAAGATATTTCTTTTTTTTTCTAGGGAAGCAATAACTTTTGTTATAAATTGAAATAATGCTGTATTTATACCTCTTCCGGAAGTAAAGCCATGATTCCTTGGATGAAACAGCTTACATGCATTGAAGAAATGCGATATTCGATTAAATATTATTTTTTCAAATACCTTTGATAGTGCACATGGTAGACTTATCGGTCGGTAGTTTGAAAAATCTTCAATGTCGCCTGGTTTATAAAAGGGCCCAACAATCGCCGTTTTTAGTTAATTAGGAAACACCCCACTAGAAAGACATAGGTTTATTAAGTGCGTCAATGGTGTACGTGTTTTTAAAATAATCGCTTTCAGTAATCTCGTACTAAGTTCATCATAGCCGGCACTATTCGTGTTTTTAAGTTTATTGACTATTTTATACACTTCCTTAGATGTTGCTGGATATAAGTATATATTTTTTGGATTGACTGTAATATTTGTATCATTATATTCAACTAAGCTTATAATTTTTAGAAATATTTTTATGGAATTGAAAAAAAATGACTATTGAATTCATTAGCAATTTTCTGTTCATCTTCAGAAGGCAAACATTCACTATTATTATTGTTTCCACCTATTTTTTTAATAATATTCCAGGATGTTATGTTATTACTGGTTAAAAGTTCATTGACAATTTTATTTTTACTATTTTGTTGTAAATATTATTAACACCTTTTTTAATTCAGGATTCATTCAGGATTAATTTTTGATACTATTAACAGAACATCTAACACTTTTTTACATTCAGTAATTTCTGGGTTTTCTACTTTATCTTTTTTCAAGTGATTTATATTTATTCTTTTATATGGAAAACATTTGTTGAATAATTGAAGGATAATACAAATAAAACTATTATTTATTTATTTATTTATTTATTTATTTATTTATTTATTTATTTATTTATTTATTTATTTAAATCAAATACCCAACAGACCCACAGGTCCAGTTACAGGGGTGATATATACAAAGTAACAGTAAAAAATTTAATATCAAAGTTAAAGTTAAGACTAACTAAAATTACAATCATATCTATAAACTAAGTTAACTAATCGTTACAGTAAAATCAATATATTAAAAAAAAAGAAAACCTAGGTTATGAAATTCATAATGACTAAGTAAAATGCGTAGGATGTTAACATTTAGCATTAAAAAAAATATATATATATTATATGTATATTATACCCGTTGTTTACATCAGTTAACGAATATACTGGGTGTTTCAGAGCTCTGAGAACGGTGATTATTTTTCAAAATTTTGAAAAATATTTTATACAAAAGTTGTGTATAATAGTGAGCTGCACGCCCTAAAAATATTTAAATTTATACAGGGTGTCTCATAACAAAGTTACAGACCAAACTTATGTTTTTTTTTTAAATGGAACACCCTGTATTTTTTGTCATTTTTGAATTATATGGAGCAAATAAAGGTGAGTTACTTCAATACTCCCTATACCTATTGTTAGCCGTTTTCGAAATATTTGAAGATTTGTTGAAATGCATGGTCCGGGTGAAATTTTATGTTTGCCCCAGTGATTGACGTTGAACGATTAAAATCATTTTAATTATTTGCTTGAAGGTTCGAACTATAGAGCCAAGCATGATTTCATACAAAAAATTATACAGGGTGATAAAAAATGCGGTAGAAAAACCCACTTGTAAAGTTGAATAACTTCGTTTTTTCAAATGGCACACCCTGTATTTAGTAACGTATTCTTAAGTAGAATCCAATTATCTTTCAGATTATAATAATTATTCCTGATATGATAATCGCTGAATACAAGAAAACTATTGAGATTAGGAACAGGGAACCCTTATACAATCTGAAAGATAATTGGATATCGTCGACGAAGTGGCAATATCGCCTAATTGCCATTTTTACCAAAATTGAGATTTTAGTACATAATATTTTCGCAGAAATCTATAAATCAGTTTTATGTCTCTCCTCTTAAGTTTGGCAAATCGCTCATTCCATATCAAACCGGAAGGTTTTCCCTAAAAATAATAACATAATAACACATGAAATAATGTAAGTCATGTTTCGCGAAAAAAATAGAGATTTTTTTGAAGAAGATATGCACGGTTGTAAATTGCAAGAAATTACGAAAAACGTCGGTCGTGCAAGTATTCAAACAACTGTATCGTCGAATCCATTAGTCGTACAGAAAAAAATCAACAGGTCGATTTTGAAGATCTTGAATCATTCTATGTAGTAGTATATTTAAAATTTGCGTTTAATATTAATAAACTATTATTAATTTGATTATAAAATTCATTAGCATTTTTCATCATCAACTCGCCAACTTAAAATTTTGGAAAAATATCATCATGTTCCCACTTCAATTCCAAAGAAACAGTGAAAATTTGAAGATGGAACTCAAACGGGCTCTATATTTAAAAAGAATCTTTAAGTTGACCTCTTGTATTTTTGTTGTACGACAAATGGGTTTGGCGATACAGTTGTTTGCACGACCGACGTTTTTCGTAATTTTTTGCAATTTACAACCGCGCATATCTTCTCCAAAAAAATCTCATTTTTTTTTCGCGAAACATGACTTCCATTATTTCATGTGTAGAATGCGTCTGCAAAATTTAAAAAAAAATCGGAATCATCGATTAAAATTCAGTGTCCGGTTTGACGTGGAATGAACGAAATGTGAGATAGGCGGTATTGCTGCTTCACCGACGATATATTAAACTATTATTTATATAAATTTAATTTGGAACACCACTAAAAGCTTTCAGAAAAATCTATTCATGGATTCATGATTGTACATGAGTGTAGTTTTGAAAATATTTTCCTGGGTACAGGGTTTTCAAATTTTGAGTTAAACACCAAAGTTTTATTTTTTAAATGGAACACCCAGTATTTTGTTCAATATTTATTTTTGATATAGACTAGTAGGATATTTTGATCGTTATTTTTTTTCAATTGTTCACTATTTTATATGAAAATAGTCCCAAGTTTGGAGAGTCACATCTCCGCCATTCTGAAAGAAGCAATTTTTGTTATTTGGTTTGAAAATTTTCGATTGCCACAGCTTTTAATGCGTTCTTGTAATCCCTTTATACAGTGTTCCAAAACGCGTAATATACATTTTCTTATTTTTTTTAATGGAACACCCTGTGTATTTTATAGCAATGAATTTATTTTTATCAACTTTTACTTAATACCATTTACTACAATGGCAAAGCCATGCATACTGAGTATTTTTTTAAATTTCTTATGAAATATAAATATCTTTATAATTTATGTAGTTTTCCTTTCATTATAATTAGCGAACTTTTACTTGAAAACAATCACGCACTGAAGGGGGGCGCACAAATTGAAAGCGATATATTCGCGGCTATCTGATGGATGGGGGCGCATATATTACCGCGTTACGTGTTCCCCATTGCTATATCACCCTCAACGTTAGGCCATATTAATAAATACCGCATTAGAGGAATTAGGAGCCCCGGGGGGGGGGGATATTGCCCACTTACTAATTTACGTATTGCATGTAAAACTATATTATCGGGGGGTTGGAGCTGACTTTATACTCAGCAGATTTATTCAGCGAAGGGTGTCATAATTTCTATGGTAATTCATCATAGGAAAGTACAAAGCAAATGTTTGTTAATCCTGATGATAAAGCCAAACCGAATTGAAATAATCACTTCGTGTTAACTAGAAGTTAGTTGTAATACAAAGCGATTTTTCAATTCGATTTAATTATGGATTACCACGTTTTAATCGTTGCAATGTTACTCTACATGACAAAATCGATTACTTGGAGAAAAGTATATTTTACTGATAATTACAAATTATGCCAGTGATGTGTTTTAATAGGAATCATATGTTGACACACAAATACACTCGGCGTCAAAAAAAAGCGCCACTCGCGCGATTTTTCAAACCGCCGTAACTTGGTTCAATTTGGTCGAAAATCGATGAATCTGTTAGTTTGGGAAAGATTCAAGTTTTATCTTTAAGAATGTGTAGTTGATTTTGACTCCAAGTCCAACCCACCCCCCGTAGCAACGCAATGTAAAAAAAATGTTTTTTTATGTAAAAAATTGTCCAACTTCGACAAGCTGTACCGTGCGCAAAAAAATCGGCAGGAAATTTCACCACAATGACAGAAAAACTAAATAAATTTC
Source organism: Ocypus olens (assembly GCA_910593695.2). Lineage (NCBI taxonomy): Eukaryota > Metazoa > Arthropoda > Insecta > Coleoptera > Staphylinidae > Ocypus > Ocypus olens. The sequence continues at coordinate 23,280,034 of OU343050.1, forward strand.
CTTCAAATGACTTAAAAATTCGAGTGGTTTCGATGATTTGGAGCAAAGTTATGAATTTTTGAAAAAAACATAACATTTTTTATCAATCCAAAACACTTTTTGTAGGGGTTTTCTGGGGGTCACGAAAGTTGAAAACTTCTTAGATCTCAAAATTCCATCGAGTTTCGTGCGAAATTCGCCTACTTATGGCCAAAAAGGCGCAAAAACTGCATAACTTCGCGCTAAATCATCACATCGACTTGAATTTTGGAGGAAAATGATTGAAGTTTATTGCCATGCTGACCGATTAAGTCCACGATTTTTTCTGCACACGGTACAAGAAACGAAATTTGCACATTTAAACTTCAAAAACATTTTTTTTCCTTTAGGGGGCGGCAGGGGGTGGAATCGTTTTAGCAACAAAACAATTCACATGACGTTGAAGAGAAAATTTGAAACTGTTCAGACTGCAAAAAATAATCGATTTTGATGCAAAATTACTCAAGTTATGGCCAAAAAAGTGAAAAATGTCATTTTTTTCAAAAATTCATAACTTTGCTCCAAATCATCTAAACAACTCGAATTTTTAAAGCATTTGAAGGAAATTGATTAAATTTTTCTGCCATTGTGGTAAAATTTCCCTCCCATTTTTTTTTACGCACGGTACAGCTTGTCAAAGTTGGACAATTTTTTACATAAAAATTTTTTTTTTTCCATCGCGTTGTTACGGGGGGTGGGTTGGACTTGGGGTCAAAATCAACTACACATTCTTAAAGATAAAACTTGAGTCTTTCCCAAACTGAAAGATTAATCGATTTTCGACCAAATTGAACCGAGTTACGAGGGTTTGAAAAATCGACTTTTTCACGATTTTTCGAGTGACGCTTCTTTTTGACGCCGAGTGTATACCTATCCATAAAATAGATGATAATAAAATAGAACACTGATACAGTAGTAGAAACAATGATGAGGGAGGTAAGGATTATGCCAGAGTGGAGAAAACTTTTAAGGACCTAAAATTTGTATTAGCTAACCTGTCTGTAAAATCTTTCCCTTACTTAAAATGTATGTATTGGAGAAAACATTCTTCGGCATTGAGGAGTGCCCAAAAACAACTTCCAAGATTGTCGATGATATTTTTTCTCTTGCTTTTGTTGGTTTTTATTCTAATTGTAATTCTAAAATTTTAAATAGTAATAAGCTTATTAATTCAAATCAAATTAGAGCTATATTATTGAATATTTTGCACTCATACTGTATAATATATGGGCTCTTTTATACTCCACAATTATAAATTAAGGCTATATTACAAGAGATTATTAATTATTTTGTTATTTCCACTTAACATTCGAGCGCCACAAATTTTAATTAACTCGGAACGCTGTTAGTTATTCTTTGCGAGAAATCAGGATTAATTACTCTTTCTCATTTCTAGTAATTATTATTATTTATATAGGGCGCGCTTTGATAATTTAATTAGAGCCCGTAAATAATTTGGCTTGCGGTAATCTAATCGCTGATACAGGCACTTAATTACTTTGCAGATTTGCATGTTACCACCGCCAATTCAGTTCAAGGTGCCTATTAATCATCACCTACACCCAAAAACTATGTATTTATAATGATATACTGATACTAATAAATTATTGAAAGTTTAAATTATACTTTTTTTAATATATCCACTCAAAATGTGTATATTCTGCGTTTCAAAAGAAAATGAACCACCCTGAAGCAGTAGAACTCTGAAATTTATTGGCAATAGTTGATTAAATTTTGAAGGCCAAGTGTCACTTCTAAACGTAATTATCTCTAATTATCTCTTTCATGTCATCTGAGAGTTTATTTTAGTTTAACTTATTTATCTCATTAGTTTGCAGCCTTTTATTGTTTGACCTAATTGCTAGATCCTTAAAAATACCGTGAGTGCGGAGACGTGGAAATTTTAATCAAATTACACCATTTGAAAGAGGACAAATTATTGGAATGCATGAGACGTGACCACACGTCAGTGTAAGTCGAATTTGGAGAGATTGGCAGGAAGAAAGCCTAGAAGCTCGCCGTAAAGGCAGTGGACGTCCCAGAGTGACACAAGAACGTGAACATCGACTCTTAAGGAGAAGTGCTATTCGAGATCCTGCAGAACCAACACGATCGATTGCAATAAATTGGTTAAGAGCAATTGGTCATAGAGTCTCTATGAGCACCATTTTTAGGTGAATATGCTCTTTTGGTTTGCGGTCTTATCGTCCTTATTTTCGTCTCCCTTTAACAATTCAGCATAAGGCCAACAGGCTGCAGTGGAGCCAGGACCGACAAGACTGGGATCATCAATGGGTAGAAATTGTCTCAGCGACGAATCCATATTTTGTTTATGGCACTCTGACGGACTTTTACAAGTTAAACGACCTAGAGGTAAAAGATAAAACTTACAATTTGTTCAACATCGTCACACGGCATTAACTCTGGTGTAATGATTTGAGAGGCAATAAGCTACGGAGGAAGGATCTCTTTAATATTCATTCCGGGCACATTAAACGTGCGCCGTTACATTGATACAGTCTTGGAACCCATTCTACTTCCATTCATCCAAGACCATCCAAGGGCATTTTTCCAGCAAGATAATGCGCGACCTCGTACTGCTAACGTAACTACAGACTTCCTAGAACTAAACAACATTAATCGTTTGCCTTGGCCATCGAGATCACCCGACTTGAACCCCATAGAACATGTCTGGGATATGATGGACAGAACTTTCCGTCGTTTGCAGCATCCTCCAAATGCTTTAGAACTGCGTCACCCGCTTCAGATAGCCTGGGATGAGCTGCATCAAGATGCATTAGGCCATCTGATTTCTAGTATGCCCAGAATGGTTACTGAATGCATAAGAGTACGCGGAGATGTAACGCATTATAATTTTTTTTCTTAATATTAATATTTTTCCATAAAATTTTTAATCAATTGTATATCAACATACACTAACCATTTATAAGAAATTTCAGCGTTCTGCGTCAACTGCTTTAGGGTGGTTCATTTTTTTCGAAACCCAGTGTAGTACTAGTATATTAGGAAAATAATATTCGTTATTTTTTTAAATAGTAGATTGGTTTGCTACGCCATCTAGTCATCCCTAATGTTGTGCTGTACTACCGACGGTCAGTAGCCAGATTTAATGTACCAACCCATTTAAAGAAGTAGACCTTTCTTAGTAGTACCATCCATTAGGCAATTTCCTTAACTGACCATTGATCGACAGACACTTTAGCTCTATAGGTTACTTTTTTTTAATTGTATGTATTATTAAGCTTGTCAAGCGTAATTATACTTTTCTTAATTACCAACTACTAAATACAAATGTTTATGTTATTCAGTATCAATGTGTAGAATTGGGTGTCAGTTTAAATATTAAAGCTTTCGGAATATTTATTGTTGACCTCACAACACGATTTATCAATTGTGCATTGCATTGTCACTGCAGTTGCATTGAATAAAACACAATTTCACCACCGAGAGCGTCAATCCCACAGCGATGTAACTTATAAATATTCAAATATGCGATTGACTTACTGGTTTTAGCAAAATTTCTGGAAATCAATGTCTTTTAAACCAGCGTTTCTCAAAGTGCAGTCCGCGAGGATTTTTCGCAAATTTGCTGATAATAAATACTCAGTTTTACGTTATTATTAGATATGTATCAAGTGAGTAAAGTAATACCCTTTTCTCCACGACCACCGTAGAATTTAAGCATTCTGAAATCAATTTTGATTATAGAACGTACACATTCTCACTCTTGTTATGGAACAAAACACTATGCGCTTATGCGTTTTGCATGTAATTCATTCCATAACAAGGGATAGAATGAATATTCTCACATCGTTTCGAATAAAACAATTAGCCTTGGATATCACAATTGTCAAAATACTATAAACATAACCACAAACGTGATAAAACGTAAGTTCTTTGTGTTCATTATTTTATTAGTCTTTTATGTGGTCGAGGAGAAAGTATAGTCTGATACTCGGTAAGAATGGAAATTCAGATGCTCGTGGTTCCTCGCGCTCGCCTCACGGCTCGCGCTCGAAATATTCCACTCGCATCGAATTTCCATTCTAACCTTGTTACAGAATATACTATTCCACAAGTATAAAAGTTTGACCGTCCGAGTGTGGCAATTAATACGAGTGGAAAAAAGTTGCATTACTCACAAATTGAATACAAAAAATGTTCTACGTCCATAAATCTAAATAAATTTAAATAAAAGTTTGACAGATTATCGGCGGAAATTATTGACATGAGCGAGGCGTTTATGTCACACTTTCGCCTAACAATTTTATAGTTGCGTTAAAAAATGAACCGCTCAGGCATTTTTTTAATGCTTCAGGAATCACATATTTTATGAACGCAAATTAATGAAAAAAATCGTGAATGTTATAACAGACGTTTTAAAATTAAGAAAAGCGGGCGTCTGAATTATATGCTTCGTCCAAGTGGGCAGTGATCAGTATATTTTGAGAAACAGTTGTAAACAATACGTTTCCCTTCAGAAATTTTAGCACATTATAAAAATAGATATTTAATTTTGTTTTCAACTTAATCTTACAAGAATTCTAAAGCTGAAGTTGATAGATACTAAACAAACCTCTACTCGAATCCGTTACCTTCTTTATAATGGAAAACTTCCGCAATTTAAAAATAGATATTAAATTAATTATTTAACAACTTAATTTTCAGTACTTTTCAGGCCAAAGTTCACAATCATGAAATAAACTTGCGCTACGATCCATTAACTTCTAAATAATTAATACCTTGCCATTTGGAAACTTCAGCATAATATAAAAATAGATTTTTAATAAATCATTTAACAACTTAATTTTCCTGAATTTTAAAGCTAAAGTTCACTTGCATAAAATAAACTTTCATTCGAAATCATTATCGTCCAAATTCTATTGTGTGAATTGTAGAACAGTTTGAAGACTAGTACATATGGGGTGTGTATAAATTGGCGGATAATCTACACGTGACGATATTCTTTCAAAAATTCTCAGCAGCTTATCTTAATTCTAAAATGTTGTACCATGCTTCCTGGGTCTTCACGAGGTCCTCAAAGTTTGAACATCCAGTCGTTAAATATGCGATATTATTCATTATTAATTTACAGAAAACCCTGCAATTTCGATAGTATGACTAGTTTGAAAATTATTTGTCAGTGTGTGCTATCTTTCTATCTCAAAATTGAATTTTTAACACTTTTTAATTAGCTTATTTTTATAAAAAATACGTTCGGCAGCGAGCCACCCGCTTATGTCACTTTGACACAAATAATTCATTCAAAGTTGCTAGTTCCAAGTTTATGTCAATTCTGCACTTCTTGATATTATCCGTTTGTATTAGTGCCCGCGTTTCAGTGTATTTGTGTTTTTGTGTTATTTTCATTTTGTTTTGTTCAATTACAATGGATTTTACTATTTACTCATAATCTGTTTTACCTTGCATCTGTAAATAAACTCCACTCCATCTATCTATTACCTTCTACTCTGAACCATGAGATTATTGATAAACAGGACAGCTCGTGAATGCTATGTTGCCAAATGTACATATCTTTTAAATGGCTCCTGATGGCCTATGAGGCATGGTAGAACATTTTTCCTCAACATTTTCTATTCTGAATTTTACGAAGAACATCGCCACGTGTAGATTGTCCACCAATTTATACACACCCGATATACTCTTATCTCTATTCTACTATGTTCATGTTAAGTTTTTCAAACTCAAACTAAATCCATAAATTTTATGATATCGTTTTTTTTAAACGATCAACTCTCTAGCATTTTGTTCCACCATTATCACAATAATTCGTTTAAAATAAATTTTGTACAAATTTGGGGGGGGGGATACATTAATAAATACAAGAGAGCACTGATCCTCAAACCAATGGGCAAATCCTAACTCATTAGATATCGAGTCATTACAGGTTGGTGTTGTTCCCGGATATTTTTTCAATCCCGGAATTCGAGATTAATAATTTGTGAAAATCATGAATGTCTTGGGTTTCGAAAAACTCAATTTTAATTTTATTACATTGAGTCATTACCAGTGGGTCCTATTCCCGGATTGTTTTCAGTCCCAAATTCGAGGATTTATGGATTCTAATTTTAAAGGAGTGTTTCTATTCGAATGAGTCAAACAAACGCGGGGGTGGGAATGCTTGTGAATAAGTAAAGTCAAAATCTGGTGTCCTATTGCGCAGTGAACATCTTAAATTTCAAGCCGGAAACTCAGCGACTGCCACGTAAACATAATACAAATGTAGACAGTGAATCGGTCGCGAAGTGATTCATCTTCAATTCGGTGATGCGGCCAGGAGTAGGTTTTTTTAGTGCGTTCTCTACGAATACTTTCTCACTCTGTGCAAACTTTACTCCCAGGTGTCACGACAGTTTGGGGTGGCTCTATAAATTTTGCCAATTTGGCAGCAACATATGCATACACTTAAATGATGTTATTAAGACAAAGGTAAAACAATGTAATATCTTTGTTTATGCGGATATATAAGTGGGACAGCAAAATTGGCATTACTCTTTCTTTCCAGAGTGCACGAAACAAGTAGCGGAATAAACTCGAACAATGTTTATAGCTAAATAAAATAGAAACAACCTTACTTATTGCAGAAAGTATTAAATAAATTCAAAAAACGAAATATAGCCTGAATATATAAATATTCAACCTGTTCGTAACTCTGCAAGCAAAATTAAATCTTACTAAGACTATAAACAAATAACTTATTGAAACAACTACTTCCCTGGCTAGTGCCACGCCGGATATTGAATGATACAAAAGAAATTTGCGTTATTACTAGTACTAAGTACTAAGTGAAATAACATTGGTTTAAGATCCCTTATTTCTACTCCTCATTTGTTTACGACTCCTTCACGGTCACGGTCACCTTCACGTAAGTGTATTTTATTCTTTAACATTCAATTTAAATGCGAAGCTGCACTGATGAGAGATAAATCTCGAAACGCGTCTGCAGATGGCTATTTACTTAATTTTTACATATTTTTGGGTTCAGTTTTACAATTTAAAGTTTTCAAATTCAATTTAGTTTTATTTTTCAAGTTAGTCCTGTGGGTAGAAATAAGGGATCTTAAACCAATGTTATTTCACTTAGTACTTAGTACTAGTAATAACGCAAATTTCTTTTGTATCATTCAATATCCGGCGTGGCACTAGCCAGGGAAGTAGTTGTTTCAATAAGTTATTTGTTTATAGTCTTAGTAAGATTTAATTTTGCTTGCAGAGTTACGAACAGGTTGAATATTTATATATTCAGGCTATATTTCGTTTTTTGAATTTATTTAATGTTTATAGCTTTTAAAGTTTACAGTTTACAGCTTGTTGGTATAATTGTTATGTATGACAAAGCAGTGGCGGCTCGTGTATGTTAGGAGGTGGGGCAACGGAAGAAAATTTGATCAAAACAGCAACGAAATATTTGGTTCCTCTATAAGAGTAAGTAGTGCGGCACGAGCGACATCTTTGCCCTCCCTACGGAAATCCACGAGCCGCCGCTGTGACAAAGGTTTAAAAGTTGTACTTTAATGCAAATCTGAAATATCAACTTTTTTAATGATCATCCTTGACCAATAAATATACTGGTTTTTCTTGCAAGGAGAACGAAAGAAATCGATTTCCATTATTGAATTTCAGCTAGCTTGAATAGTAACAAAATAGCGACTCAGTTAAGACTTTAATTCGAACGCGGTTTGCAAAGCTCTGCCTAAAAACTCTTGGATTATGGTCGCAGTAATAATGAAAGTTGATATATCTCTGAATCTCTATAAGAACTGGCGATTTCAGGGTTCGTCTTGATTTTGTTCAAGCTAGCACGTAAATAATATCAGTGCCAATATAAAATATGAACGAGTAACCCGAGATGGAATATGAGTTCTGATCCTGAGTCAGAAGGTCAGAACGTCTCATGAACTATTATTTTCACGTGTTTATTTCATCAAATCGCGACCGCGCCTCGTTTGCATTTCTGTAATCGTGTTTTTAAAGCAACGGTTCTGAGGCTTCACATGTTATTTTCTACTAGTTATTTTCTTAAGAAGTGATTCGTTATTGAATCAGTTAAGAGTTACTAAGAAGTGATTTATTATTGAAAGATTTATACGATATTAAGAAATTGAATTGGTAATAAGTTACTAAAAAGTGATTCGTTATTGAATCATTTATATGTTAATAAGAAGTGATTTCTTATTGAATCAGTTATAGGTTACTAAGAAGTGATTCGTTATTGAATCGTTCTCCTTTTATAATAAAAATACAAAATAAAACAAAGGAAACATAGAAATTACTTGAGAATCATTCTATATAAACCAAAAAAATATAATATTAACAAGTAACAATAAAAAGAAAGAAAAAAATCCTTAAAATAAGTAAAAATACATTTATGAAAGGGTTACTTTAAATTTTTAAGAAATTCATTTTTAATATTACAGAAAATATCAACTCCATATTGTACTTCGTGAAATCTTTTTATCATCATAAGTAAAGGTGAAAATTAATGGTGGGTAGTACGTGGTGTGTTGTTATTAAATGTTGAATTATTTTTACTGGTTAAACTTAAACGTGGTATAATTAATCACGTTTAAGAGTATACTATTACCCTATAATGACGAATAAGTTCATACATCAGCATAAATCTATGTCTATCATGAATTAATACTAACTTAAATTCAGTTAACATAATAAAATTATAAAATAACCGTTGGGAAAAATCACCGTTAGTGAGATTTTTCAATAATGGTTGCTGTTATTATTTAACAGTAACGGTTATAGAGTAGCAGTTAGTGAAAATAACGCTAATCACTAATCGCCTTTAGTAAACAAGTTTCCCTTGGCGCAGAAACATAGTGACTGGTGGCGGTCGTACAGACGTTTTGACCGGTGTATATAATGCAGATTGCCCACGCACATGCTTGACCATACTGTCTTGGCCGAAATTATTCCTGACAGTATCAAGTTCTCAGATAAAGAGAAGGATGAAATCACCGAATTGTTGCAGTTGCAAGACGCCAATTTGATCCTGGATAAAATAAAGCTAGACGCGGAACTGGCCAATCTTTAAGAGAAATTCAATAAAAAGTTTTAATAATTAAATATATAATGGACGAAGACCCTCCGTATATAGCTGAATCAAAAGTGTGAACGTGCCTCCGACAGGGATCGAACCAGCAATCTCCAGATCTCCGGTCTGTTTTGCTACCAGTTACACCATAGAGGCCACACAGTTTTGCTCCCCCCAGAGTACACATTCACACTTCCAATCCAGTCGTCTACGATATCTAAAAATTGCTGGATTGGAAGTGTGAATGTGTACTCTGGCGGAAGCATGTTCACGCTTTTGATTTGAGCCATATACGGAGGGTTTTCGTACATTATTTATGTAATTATATTAATACTCCGTAATTCGATAAATCATTGAATATAAAAGTTTAAATCGTTACGAAGTAATGGTCCCCCAGCAGCACTATAGATTCAATATGTTAACATGATCTCTCTTCTGAAACAGTTTATCAAAGCAGAACGCTCTGGTGATTGAAGGTTGCATCTTTGCCCTGTACAGCAGATTATTCCTTTTTTTTCCATACTGGTGGCCACCTGCAGTATTCCAAATGTTCCCATTTATATCTGCAAGATATGGGAACTCTTTAGACCATTCACCCCTATCAAATCCACGAATTTATTACCAGCAGTTACTTTACTGTTGCCAGATTAGATTCTCCTGGGGCAAGAAACTGCTCGGATATGACAATAGAGCAAGTTGTTATGCGTGGGATGAAGACCCATCGAGGGCTGACAAGTGGCAGAGGGATCACTGATTCTGTCGATTGGTGCAGCAACCGTATCCATTACAATCAAATCAACATTGGGAGATTTTGCTGGACTTCACTTCTCAACAGGTGAGCATTATGTAGACCACAAAACATCGGCATGTAACAAGAAACGCAAAAGACAGAAAGGCACTATTGGATTAGTTCAGAATTCTCCATTTTCAAAGGGAAACTGGTATGCCTTGCTACTGTTGGAAACAGCAACGTGAATTGTCACCAAGCCCTGAAAGTAGGAAAGGTGATAATAGCAAAGATGATAGGACAACATTTTGGAGAGATAAAACAATCTTAACAGGATAGGGTATTTTTCTTGGCATCCATGGGTAACATCGTTACTACTAATAACGCCATCAAAGTGGTGGATACTCTCATGATATTCCAACTAATAGCAATTACCAAAAAGAGTGGGACTGATTTCCAGAACCTTCTAGGGTATGAGTTGGCAATGAATATTGAATGAGAAATTCTAAAGTCAGCATTGTATGGTTTTTCCTGACTATAAGAAAGCAGCGGATCTCAAGCTCGCCGTCGATTGAGTAGAGGCTTTCTTCTTCATCGTGTTAAGTAGAACGTAGACTCCACTTTCTCTTCAATTTTTCAGCTGTACGTGACTTATCACCCGGCTTTACTTAGCAGCACTCATAAGTGCTGATATGGCTGGGTAATGAGCTGACCCCAGAAGCATGGGGTTGGAAATAAGCCGTAGATAGAGCCCTCGAACCTTCGACAAATCATTACCCTATAGCTCCAGACTCGGTCATGAAAACCATATTCTGCAAGTGCGTATCTGGTTGCGGCTTATACTGTGGATGTCGTAGGTCTGAAATAACGTGCGCGTTAATCTGCGGGATCTATGAAGGAAGCTACATGAACAGTCCACCACCGAAAAACATTGCATTACCCAAAAAATGCCAATATACTCGATTAAATTTCCTTCGTTTGTCTGCCCTATAACTTGCAAAATATTACTCTAATTAAAAATGGAATAGGATCTTTGTGAGAAATTTTATACACTTTAATTTTGTATATGTACAAATTTTCCGTAGAACTGATAGTTATGGAGATGTAAAAAAAATAACTTGAAAAAGTCCCACTTAACTATTAGTATATTGAATTTTACGTATAAAGGAACAACCATACCAATTTTAAGACTCTCGTAATTATTTCCTTATTTCATTTTTTGATTAATTTGACTGGGCTAAAAGTCACACACCTCCGTGTTACAAGAATGAGCACAAAAAAAAATCCTCATCTTGTTGGCATTAATATATCAGTTAGTGTTATTCGAGCAAATAATTAACCCTTAAATGCACGATTTTTTGTTTACAGTTTATATTTATCAGAAATTACTAGAAAAAGAGTGTATATTAAGGGAAAAATAAGGAAAAAATCACATCTTTGTGAAAATATTTTATTTTTAAAAAAATTATCATATGTTGCCCAATGGCTACAGTGCGCATTCTGTTACTGCGTAATACGTATGAGTAGTTATTTCACCAGGAAATTCTTCAAACAGTCCGACTTTTTATTTTTCGCATTTGACACGAGAGAATCCTTTGCAAGTAGCATTTGTGTATCTACATGTATCGGCCAATGTCTAAATTGGTTTTGCCTTACATCTTAAGACATGTTGTGTAGGCCCTTTCCTCTTCTTTGCCTCTAGTTCTTGTTCAACAGAGCTGGAACTTGGTCTATCCCTTTTCGGGGTTACAGATATGTTTGTCTTCGTGAGGCAATGGGCTACTTCAGCTCTGAATTTAGCTTGTTCAAGTATCTTAGAATATTGAGTTTCTTTTTGTTGATGTACTCATTTATACGCTAACTAAGAATTCACTAGTGTTAGATCAAGCAAATGATAATAAAGTATCATATACAACTTTCTACTTTTCATTTTGATTTTGTAACAACCCATAAAACTAGGAGATCGACACCTCCTATACATCGATTGTATTCTTGTATTACAAATGGGCATTTCACATCAACAGTTCTTTTTTTTTTTTGTTTTCGATCATATCTCTTCATCATAGTTTTGGGATGTGTTCCGGCAAATGACGATATCAGATTTACATATTTATTATCTTTCCATACTAGGGAAGACACATCCATTCCATCTACCGTGGAAACGAATGGAGGACAATATTTTAGGAGCTTTTTTTCAATGCGCAACATGTCCACAATATTTTGGAAATTATCTAAGAGATGTCGCTGCTAGTGCTGATTGAAATACACATTTTAAAAACCTGTTTTCTTTTCAAAACGCATCGAGTCCTTTAGACTTCGCATATAAAAACTATCGTCCTTAGTTCAAACCGCAACATGTCCACAAAAATTTGTTTTCAAACATCGACTTCGCTATATTAAAAATGAAACAAGTCCACAAAATACCCATTAGAAGTTTATTGAAGTATTGGAATAGTCGGGAAGTGTTTGCGCTGCATGTTTTAAGTGCGCAAAACCACAAATTTGTGCCAAGAATGGATGGTAAGGGTGTTTTGGTAGCCGAAAGCAGTCGGAACAGAAAACGAGTAAAACAAGCAGAACAGCTGATATCTAGAAATAGCAAGTAAGTTGATTTTTAGTCTGAGGTTACCAATTCTTAATATTTTTATTTTCCGGTTTACTCTGATATCAACCTCAAGATTTGGACTTAACAAGATGGCGCATTCCTTGCAAGCATCCAAAAAATAATGCCCACAATTTTGATTGTTCGCATATAGATCGAAAAGTGTTACTTCTGGCAAAGAAAATTGTTTTCAAAAACAATAACAAAATGAATCAAAACTCACGGTTAAGTACTCTAATAAGTGTTGCGTTGACAAGAAGACATCGCGGGCGAGAAAATGTCAAGACTCATAAGCCACACAGCATTCAAAATATCTACAAAATTCGCCGTAAAACCAAACAGTTTACAGTGTGCAAAACTTTTTTTCCAAATTATTTGAAGTTAGTCATCGAAGAATTTTCTGGGTTGCGAACCATATTCAACAAGGCTACGAGGGGGGTCGCAATTAGGAGATAAACTAACGCGAAAGCGTTAGGAGTTTCATTGGTCGTTTCAAGGCGCGAAAAAGTCATTATGGTAGAGGAAGATCACAACGTCTTTACTTACCCGCCGAGTTAAACATTTCTAAAATGTTAAACATATATAACGACAGTGTTGCTGAAGATTTTCAAGCCAATTACGCCTTCTTTCACAAAATATTTTCAACGCAGTTTAACCTGGGATTTGGAAGTCCTTCTACCGATATTTGCAGCTATTGTGAGAGGCTTAAGAATCAAATCAAACTTGCAACATGTGAGGAATCCGCAGCTGAGCCTAAGAGACTTTTGAAAGTTCATCAAACGAGAGCCAAACAATTTCATTTAATTATGAAAGAAGAATCTGAAGAGACACTTTCATTGTGTTTTGACCTCCAGTAGGTTCACAACTTACCAAAACTTCCAATACAAGAAGCGTACTATTCACTCCAGATTGCTTTCTCTGCGTTTTATATTGTTGATATCTCTTCAAGAAACCCATATTTTTACACCTGGACAGAAAATTTGTCCGGAAAGGGATCAAACGAAATTGGATCTGCACTTGTGTGCATTTTTTGCGCAAGTGCGCTTTTACCGATGACAATACCTCGCGAAAGTTAAGACTCTTCTGCGACGGTTGCGGGGGGCAAACTAAAAATGCCCACTTACTGCACCTGCTGTTGTGGTGGTTACGTAACGAGTCTCTAAAAGATCTTCTTGAAATTGAACGTACCGTTTTTCCGGTACGTGGCCATTCGTATCTGCCGGCCGATAGGGTATTTGGTAGGGTAGAAAAAGAGCTAAGGAAACATTCTACTATAATACTACCTAAAGATTATGAAAACTTTTATAAACAGTTTGGTACTCATTGCAAAATGATGAATGGGAAGTTTACAATCTGAAAGCTTTGGGAAATGAGCTGAAGAAAGTTGATAGAATATTATGTCAGAAACGATTTTTTTTACAAAACTTACGCTAATAGACAAGCGATTGTAAAAATGAAAACTGAATTGAATTAACGTATGAATGATGATAGCAAGGTACCTGCAAGGTTCTTAAACGAGGAAAGAACATGACCCATGTTTCGTTGTCAAGAGTTCAAGATGTTCGAGGTATCACTCAAGATAAAGGACGGGCAGTTAATAAATTGCTCAAGCAACGATTTGGAGAGAACTGGTACCTTCAAGATGACGTTGACTGGTACTTCGATATTTTACGAGATTTCATAATCGACCGACCAGAGGAGTGCAGCGTTCATTCCTTAAGAAAGTCTATTTTTGTTCTTTTTTCAATTGTTTATTAAGTTTTCTGTATTGTTAGAAAGGAATAAAGCATTTTTTACGCAAACCTTAAACACATTGTGCGCCTTTTGTTTTGAAAATGAAACATGTCCATTGCATATATATTTTTGTAAGCCGATAAATTGTGATAGATTTATCAAATACTCATTTTTTCCATTGCTGTACACAACTTTATAACCAGTAAAATTTTCAGCAGATAGAGTTGAATGCTTTCCTTTCCACAACATTTTCTTAAATATCTCACATTAAGTAATAATGGACATGTTGCGAATTGAAAAAAAGCTCCTCATTTGATATAGCACCCAGATCAAGCTCGTCTGCAGGACGAGTCGTATCATTTTCCTGGCCACTGTAATTTAAAAAATGTACGCGAAGCCAGATATTCCAGACAAAACAAATAATTTGAATCTGCATATATAGGGTTTCATGCTTCATGTAATGTCTGACTTTAGTAGAGCACATTTGCTCATCAATTGAGAGATGTTCCTCAAGAGGTATTTTATTGAATTTACTGGTCAGGTGATCGATGAGAGGTCTAATTTTGAACAATAGAAAACGAAAATATCATCTAGCGGTCCTGAAGTCATTCCACAATCCTTTTGATCCTCATTATCGTCATCTGAAGCAGGTTCACAAGGAGGGGCATTCAAACTATCATCGTCTTCAAATATCTTGTTCTCGTCTTCACTCTCCAAGCCAGTGGAATTTTCCCACGAACTCTCCAGCTCTCGATCGGATGAAGGTTTTTATCCATCCTCGAAAATATATGTGATATTTGAACATATTTGAACCATAACATGTAAATAAGAAACTAAGCACTTATTATAAAAAAAAAACAAGTGTTGATAATTACTATAAGAGAATAGTGAATGCTCAATGTAAGCCAATCGGCTACATAGCATCTACAAATCATCGGTAGTAAACAACCCGCAAATTGTACCCCTTGTTCATGCCGACTCTGGCCATTTTAGCATGGTCGCCGATAATCAGTATTTTGAAAATCACACTATGAGCACATGTGCATGGACACCAATCGAAGCGCATTATTTGCGGTTAAAAAATCTACGACGCATGAATGGCGTGCACCGTTTACAAATACTTGTGAGCGGTTTGTTACCTTTTGGCTAAAATGTTCAAAACGTCCAAACGTTCCTGCAGTGAATGTAGAGCTAGAAAACACATGTATTGCTAAATGACAACACGATGCATTTGAGGGTTAAGACCATTTAAAATAATGGGCAGGTGACTAGTTTTTACATTCTTACATTGGTTTTCAGGATTTTAAAATTTGTATCATTTATGTCAGCTATTTATAAGAAGAACCACTGTTTTTTCTGCACAAAATGTGAGTATGAATATAACATAGTCATAGTGGAAAATATAAGTAAATATTGTATATGGAGGTGAATTTAGGAATACAAATAACCTGCGTTATTTAAAATTTGTCATTACTCGTTAGAAAAATAACCGCTCGGACGGGAATCGAATCCGCACCAGTGAGACCCTTAAAAGTATTTCACCTAATCTTGTGTTTAATGGTTCGTTTCATCTACAACACCTACACTCATATTGCTGCCAATTTCTATTCGATAAATTAAAAGTCCACCAACATGGAGATACCATATGTATTTCTTTGAGTCGAATCCTTCAATATCAAGGAAACGGATTTGGAATCAATAGAGACAGTGTTTAGGTGCTAAATGTAGAGCCATTGAATGACATTAACTAATTGCTTAATGGATTTATACGGTAATCCGGATTAATTTTGGTATTGATACTCGTCGAACCAGGTTAGTTCGGTTTGCGAAATAGCCATGACAAAGTGGATATAATTTAACATAGTAGGATGGTTAAATAATACCCCTTACATTAATTACAATGCTATGTCTATCAGATTTAATTAACAACAAGATTGGTGTGAGAAAATATGCACAAATGAATTTAAAATTAAATAATGCATTTTAGGTACATCTTCGGTTTTTTTGTTCATAAATTAAATGTCAGGTGTAGTAATATTTAATACGCAACTTCGATTTATTTCTTTTTGAAACACACCGTATTAATATCTATTTTACATAACTATTCCGAATAATAAGTGCCGTTTTTATATTTTCTTTTAAACTATACCTTATCAAGACTACTAATATTTCGAAGTTACACGTTGGATGTTCATATATTTAAGCTAAATTTCGCATTTAGAAAATTTATCTGATCCGTAATCGTTTCTAGATAATCGAGCTAGGTGAGTTAAGTTTCGACGTTCGAAGACAGCTCCATCATTTATTCAGCCGAATCGCATTAAGCCATCGCGGGGCGGCCATTTTTTTCTATTTAATTAATTCCCAGCAGCGCACTATGTCAGGCTTTAAAACGGCGATAAAGTGCGCGCCGACTGACGTTCGCCATTTCTCTTGTGACTCGGCCCCAGGATGTCTCAACTAGACACTACGTTCTCGATGTCACCGTGACATGACTGCCTCTTTGTCACTGATTTTGATGGAACTTTGGGGGATTTGTAGCCCACCTGGAGGACGTCACACGCACTATACGCGTTGATAAATTATTCCCGCGTGCTACTTTAGTCATATGAAGATTACAGTCGAGCACATTAAAAAAAATTAATAAATCTAATTTTTTCACATGATTTACTTTCCGTTTGGCCAATGAGAATTTTGGAATAATTATTGTAGCTTTTAAATTACGTGAACGGTTATGATCTAAAATTATACTCTAATAAATAGTGTGAAATTTTGCTCAAAAATCATTGCTGTATCATTGCACATATCCCTATCATTAAGGACTTGTTTATTACCAAAAAAAGGAAATCCTACCCTTCTGATTGTGATCATCAAATGTAAAAAAAATTGCAAATTAAAAATACGTTACCATTTTAATATAAAATGGATTTTTAACTCAGTGCCTCATCAATTAGTTCGGTATGATAGTTATTTATATGCTTTCATTTTCAAAAATCAAAATCACAATTTAGAGCCGTAAGAATCGAAAACCATGCATTTTTTACTGATTGAGTTAGTTTTTAAAAAATGGTGATGTGTCCATCATGTTACTTTCTCCGACTTGATGGTATAATTGTTTTACATTTATACATTTATGGTTTATTTTTAACTATAATCATATTTTAAACGTACATCGAACGTTTCGTAAGAACGTCAAAATTATGAAAGATAAAAATGACAAATTATACTTCAAATCTAATAATCTTTACCGTAAGTTTATCTCAAAAACAAACAAAAAACCCTGAAAAAAGTCCTAAAAAAGATTTCTAAAATAGTCCTGATTAAGAGGTCCTAACAAACCTAATAAAAGTCCTGAACGAGAAAATCCTAAAACATGTTTTTAAAAAAAGTCCTAAATAAACTAGTAAAAGTCCTGAACAACAAAGACCTGATAAAAAAGTTTTGATAAAAAGTCCTAAAAACAAAAAATGTCTTGTACAACAGTTCTGAAGAAAGTTCCGAAAAATATATCCTAAATCTGTGAAAAAATAGTACTAAAAATAAATCTTGAAATAGTACCGAAGAAATTGTTTAAAAAAAATATCCCAAAAAGAGTCTTGAAAAAAGTCCTTAGCAAGAAGTCAGAAGTCCTAAGAAAGAGTCCTATAAAAAATGTCCTGAAAAAATCCTGCAAAAAGGCCTGAAAAAAGTCCCAAAAAAATGTCCTGAAAGTAAATGTTTTAACCCTTTAACTACGGGCAAAATTATACACGATTTTTTTCAAAATGTTACTTACTGAAATATTTTCTTAACCGCCATTTCGTCCTCATGTGGTTTAAATTTTGCAAATTTGTAAAATTTGTAATATTTTCTCTTTGAAACACTAAATCTTCTGTTGACGACTGCTGAATACAAAAGCAGAATTACCAAGTCGCTTATTGACGATTCCCGTAGTGAAAGGGTTCAAATCAACTTGAAAAAGAAGTGCTAGGAAAATTCTGAAAGTCCTGATAAAAAAGTCCTAAAAAAAATTCAAAAAAGGTCGTGAAAGAAAATTCAAGCAAAAGATATTCTGAAATAAATGTCATAAAAAAATTCTGAGAAAGTTGTTCTGTACTTAAGAAATTCCCCAAAAAAAATTCCTGAAAAAGAATTCCTGTTAATACAATTAAAACTAGTCCTGGAGAAACAATGTTGGAAATAAAATCTTGGAGAAAGAGTCCTGATAATTCCTTTATGAATGATTTTGTACAAGTTAAGAGTCAGCACTTGTTTTGAATTTTGAAAAATGAACATTTTTTCGATTTTCGAGCGCAGCAATTGGTCATTTTTGAGTTTGACGGTGATTATTTGGAAAACTACGCCATTAATATTCCCGGATTTTTCCAAAATATAAAAGCCCAGTGTTTTACGAATAATACTGTAAAAGTTCAAAGTTAAATAAAAAAAACAACGATTTTTCGATTTTTAAGCGCAGAAAATGGTCATTCTTAAATATGACAGTGATTTGGAAAACTAGGTGATTAATAAGTCTGGATTTTTCTAAAATATGAAAGCCCAGTGTTTTACGAATCATTCTGTAAAAGTTAAGAGTCCGCACTTGTTTCAACTTTCGAAAAAACAACGATTTTCGAGCGCAGAAAATGGTAATTCTTGAATAAATTAGAAACAACCTCATATATAATACTTAATTTTGCAGTGTTAAGAACAGGTTGAATATTCACATATTCAGGCTACATTTCGTTTTAATGAAGTAATTCTTGAGTTTGACATTGATTATTTGGAAAACTGCGCGATTCATGGGTCTGGATTTCTCTAAAATATAAAATACTAGTGTTTTACGAATAATTCTGTAAAATATGAGTCCGTATTTGTTTCAAATTTTGAAAAATCAACGATTTTTCGATTTTCGAGCCCAGAAAATAGCCATTCTTGAGTTTGACGGTGATTATTTATAAAACTGCGCGATTAATGAGCCTGGATTTATCTCATATATGATAGCCCAGTGTTTTTATTAATGATTCTATGAAAGTTCTATGAAAGTTAAGAGTAAGTACTTGTTTCAAATTATAAAGAAACAACGATTTTTCTATTTTTTAGCGCATAAAATGGTCAATCTTGAATTTGACAGTGATTATTTGGAAAACTACTCGATTAATGAAAACTAATATATGAAAGCCCAGTGTTTTACAGAATATTCTATAAAAGTTAAGAGTCCGTACTTATTTTAAACTTTGAAAAAACAACGATTTAGTCATAAAAAAGTCCTGCATAAAAGTCCTGAAAAATGGTCTTCATTCAAAACACCAGAGGACCTGAAAAGGGTCATCTAAACAGTCATAAAAAAGTTCTTAAAAAAATCCTCGTAGAAAATTCTTTTCAAAATGTCCTTAAGATGACCTGAAAATGTTCTGAAAAAATGGTCCTGGAAAAAGTCCCAAAAAGGCTGAAAAAAGTCCTGAAAAAGGCCTAAGAAAAAGTCCTAAAAACACACAGACAGTATGTTATGTAGAGTAAAAATGTATTACCACCTCTGCTACCTCGGCGGTACCAGGAGTATATTTATACTTTCATTTATACTGACATTTAAATCGTCAAAATTATACGCGAAACATGATAATCACAAATTATACTTCAAATTCTAATAGTCAATTTACTCAAAAATCAAAGAGATTTTGAAAAGAACTTATTATTTATAACTTGTTCATTTTAACATTCTTTACAATTATTATTAACATAAATTTGTTGTAATTATTATCGTTTCTTAATTATAAACCAAAAATTTAAAAAAATAATAATGTTTTTTCTCGAATAACAATGATTTTATGAAAAATGTTTGGAAACAAAATAAGCTCATTTCTTTGTTGTCTTCCATATTTGTTTCAATGTTTTTGTGATATTTTTGATATTCAAGAAAATATTGCCAAAAAACAAAAAACAGTTAAGGTAAACACGCACTTTCGATGTATGAAATTTTAGGAAAAGCTTTTAATGATTTTCTACATTTTGACGTAAAAGTCATTAAAATCGAAACGCTTTCTACAGTTGTGCATAATCAAAAATCAAGATCACAATTTTGGAATCGTAAGTTAGAAGTGTAATTCTACCATTTTTAGTTAATTTTCCAAAAAAAATATTATAGTACTTTGTTAAATTATTCTAAATTTGCTACATTTTACCGTACAAATTGTTTAAATCTAACAACGCCTTTTCAATAACCAATATCACTTATTTGGAGTGTCAAGAAAGTGCAATTTTAACATTATTAGTTCATTTTACAAAAAAAATGTGATATTAAATTACACTTAATGAGCTTCATTAATCACACTTTAAAATAGAACAACTCGTTCGATAGTTGCGCTTTTTTGAAAATGAAGATCATTATTTTGGATTTGTAAGCATTGAAAGAATGGTGATGTGTCCATGATCTTACTTTTTCTGACTTTGATGATATATTAATTATATACAGGGTGTTTCTAAATTGATGCAAAAGATTTTGAAGGGTGATTTTTCCGATTTTTCCGAAAAAATTAAATTAATATCTTTCATATATTTTTTTCTTCAAAACCCCTCTTTCTTTTACAGTTACAGCCCTCTAAAGTTAAGCGAAAAAAATGGTTTTTATTTCATATATCCACTATGGCAGAATTTAGAAGAATGACATTTGGCATATAACTGTTGGCAGTTTTTGACAATTTTTGTAACCCTAAAATGTTATTGCAAGGGGGTGGGAAAATCAACCCCTATAACAGTTTACATCAGAACTTTTTAATGCGTCTACATTTTTCTATTTCAATACTTGATTTAAATGGAGAGATTCAATATGCAACTTTTCTGTCTCTGGATATTTTCTCTTAAAATTGTTAGTTTGATCACAAAAAAATAAAATATTGCTCAGCCCTGTAGCTAAAGATTTCTTGGACAATATAGACGGATCTACACGAGACTCGTTTAAGAATGACTCTTTGCAAGTAAAGAAGGCTTTTTTTACTCATCACTTTTTTCGTCTCTTTTTAACGAGTCGACTCACAAAAAAGAGTCATTTCGCCCACCTTTAATATAGACTACTCTATAACCTGTAAAAGTATCTCATATGAAAATGCGATACAGGGGAAGAGAATGAATGAAGAAGCTGCTGCAACACAGTAACGTTCTGGGAATAAGCAAAGAAAATTATCCGGGATGAGTTCGCACCAAGTAGACCAGCATACAAGAATTTTATGGATATCGTTTCATCTCGTATTTTGGAAGTTTCAAGTGTACATTAATATTTTTTTAGCCTGTTGAAATATGTCAACGTTTCGAATGAGAATTAATTTTGCGCTAGAGCGGGTTCCTCAAAATTCACACTAGGTATTTTCTTTTCACTGAATTCTAAAATACACTAATTTTGAAGGGCGGCCCGTTGGTGTAGTGGATAAAGGCGAGCGCTTGTGCCAGTTGTACCGCGTGCCGTGTTGGTTCGAATCCCAGCCCGGCCGAAAATTTTTTCGGGGATCGAGAAGTATTCGATCGGGTCCATGGTTGTTGTGTATACGTCTGACATTATTCATTTATTCATTTGTTCATTTACTCATCCCAAAATTAAAAATACAAAAATTAATAAGTCGATGTGACTGAATGGCTCATGCCTAAGTAAAAAAAAAAAACTAATTTTGAAGTAGGTATACTAGGAAATATTGACGTATGTGGCAATTGTTTTTAATATGTTTACAACTAATTTTACAATGTGCAGCTTGGATATTGAAACGCCATTTGTTTAAGGTTGATTATTTGAAAATCTGGACAAGAAACTTTTACAGATTTTTATAGATTCTTTAAGTAGAATCTGTTTTAAGTAGTTTTTGATAGTTTAAAGTTTGCGGCATTTGAACTTCTTTTTTTTAATTTAAAATTGTGCCTGGAAATTTAAACCCAGTGTGTCCAGATATGTCTATTTTAAATTCTAGGCTAGGAATTATCGCAAGTTATAGACTCTTGAAATAAAATCTATTTTGAGCAAATTTTGATGGTTTAAGCTTGTAGGAATTGTTATCCTCTTTTTCTAATTGATTTTTAAAATGCGCAGCCTGAATATTGAAACAAAATGTATTTAGAGTTGATTTTTTGAAAATCTAGACACGAAACATTTGCAGATTTTTATGAATTATTCAATAAGGATCTGTTTGAAGTAGTTTTTGATAGTTTAAAGTTTGTGGCATTTGAACTTCCCTTTTTTATTAATTTAAAAAATTGGTAAACTGGAATTTGAAACACAGTGAAAGATCATTTTCTTCTTTGAAATCGACAAAAACATATTTAGGAAATGCAATTAGACTTAATAATAATTTATGTCTCCCATTAATAAATCATGATTTAACTAGTGCGCTTTATTTTACTGATATAAATAGTTTCGACAGTAAAAAAACCAGAAAACGTATATACAAATATTTATACGTACTTGTTAACTTTTCCCATTTAATGTTTTTATCTCGTCTGTTATTTATGTATTATTTTTTATATTATGTTATTTAGTATAGCATTTTAAAAATTATATAGTCAGGGGGGCGCTAAAAGTTAAAGTCCGCCCTGGATAGGAGGTGAATGCGGACGCGGTCGAAGAAAAGAATGAGTGGTGAAAATGAAGGTGGTAAGAGTAATTGGGAGTAAGAATGATGATGATGAAAAGGGTAAGGATGGTAGAATGAACGTCGATGGCAATAGGGAGTTTACCATTTAGTAAGATTTCTATTTCAGGTATTAATTAAGTCATTTTAGTGTGTAACAGTAATTTCCAAATCGAATTGATTTTTTTTAATATCAGAAACTAATCAAATTAGTCACGTTCGAACGGTAAACTTTTATCAGGAATTCCATCAACGAATTTCCCTACAAAAAAAAACTCAATGAATAATTCAGTGCTTCCAGTTAGATTAACTCCCATTACACGCCCTTCAACGGCCTAATAACGACAATAAACACACACGACACGATAAAAGCGGCATCGGCGTCGAAATTTTGACGCAAAATTACCACCCAGATAACGTAACTTTTATCCACACTGTGTTCGCAATTTTTGACAAATCACCTACGCCGGCACGGGCCCTTTCAATATTCATTCGTCAATACACAATGTTTTTCAGCGAACCGCAAACATTTTTTTTTCTCGACACGGCAATATTTATTGCTGTTTTATTATTGTTTCGCCGATTGAGAAGTCGGCGGAAACGCGCGCCGAAAGTTTGGATTTATTGTCCAATAAAACTTAAAATGATGCTCGTGCATAAGTCGAGTCTATTTTTGGGATATTGGGGGAGTGATTAATCGTTTTACAACAGTATTAAAATAAGACATGGAGGTTTTACTGTTATCATAAACTAAAATCCTAGACTGACTAAACTGAGATTTGTTTGATTGGTCCACAAGAAAACCCTTGTTGTGGGCCCTATTTTTTCTTAGTCCGTCATAGGTCACAAATATTATTATTTATTATTCATTTATTATTTACTCTGTGTATGTAATTTATAGTATAATAACATGAATAAATAAATAAAACTTCTCTGAATGGCCCAAACTCTTAAAAATGCTTACACTAGAAGCAATTAAAAAGTATCATTAATAAATGCAATATTTATTGCTGTTTTATGATTATTTCACCGATTGTGATTACAGAAGTTGCGTGCAGAATATTTGGATTTATTATCCAATAAAATTTAAAATTATGGTCGGGCATAAGTCGACCCTATTTATAGGTTAGTGAGGGGAGCAGGGGTGACTAATCGTTTTACAGCGATATTAAAATAAAGCATACTTTTTAGTCTTACTTTTTATCACTAACTGAAATATTTATAATAACTTAGATATTTTAATATTGGAGCATTGGTAGTTCATATGATTAAATATAGTAATATGAAACAGATTTTAATATCTAGTTCAAATTACTCTACTTTATATAATAAAAATATTTAATAATGTATTCATTTTATTACAAAAAGTACAAAATAATGAGTTCTTAATATGATACAGCCAACAATAAAAAACTTGCCTTGGGCAGTATTTTTCATTAGTCGATCACCAGTTATAGCTTTTCTAATATCACCGAAAATACCCACATGCAATGGAGATTAGAAACAATTTTAAAACTAGATGATCTGATCCAATGCAATTCTATTGTACGATTAGCGATCAAAAAATAAACAACAATGAATTCATTCAGAATTCAACATTATTAAATTGCATTCGCCTTCTCATGATCATCCCCTGACTCACCCTCGACCTTTTCCGTATAGCTTTATTCAGAAGTAATTGCAGCATCTACTTGTTTGCGCGCAGCAAAATCATAATTTTAACAAGATACTTTAGACTCGTTCGGAAATTGCGCCCTTTCATCTCAGCCAACTCAAGAAAACAAACACATGAATGTTACATCTTGTATAACAACCACTATATTTTGTTTTGTTACTTATTTAATGTAAAAATATTATAATGTTGCTTTGTATATTTCTGTCAATAAATTCTCTTGAAAATGACATAATAAAGCGAAACAAGTAGAGAATTTTAAACATTCAGAATTAATATCTATTTCCAGTGGCGAATTTATGAACACGCACACGAGACGCACGCCTCGGGCCTCATAAATTTAGGGGGGCTCAAAACTTAGCTCTTTAAATAAAAAAAAAATCAAATACATTTTTTGATTCATAATAAAAATAAGATGAAAGCATTAATTGTATTTCGCTTTTAGCCTTATTAGAAAAAAAAAACAGGTAAAAAGTTAGGTATTTTTAGGATTTAAATTAGGTTTACTATGGGCAGCTCCAATCCATATTGAAAATTCTTCCATCATCAATGGATTGCAATAATTGAATTCATGTGGTTAGGGTAAAAAATCTGAAATTTGACCTTCAATTGTTTCCGTGTACTTTATGATAGCTCCTGAAAACATGTGGGCCCGTAGGCGCTGTATCTCGAAAGTAATAGAGATTTATAAACGAAACTTCAAACTTAAGCTTTATTAGATAATCGGAAGAACTCAAAAGCTTTTAGTAAAATTTTGAATACTCAACGTTTACTCCAAACGAAATTTAGTTTTTATCGATATATTTAAAAATATAAAAAATTTTATATCGATGTTAAATCTAACAGAGAACTGAGGATGTTTTACGAAAAAAAATAATTCATATTTTTTGAAAAAATTAAAAATAAAAATATTGTCTTTTCTGGTCTATAACTATTAAATGCTAATAGTTTCATGAAATTTATATAAACCTATCCAACCCTTAGAACTACAAATAAGTAACTCTTCCGAAAAGGTATTGGAAAAATTGTGAAAGTGTGGACTTTTATTTTCAGCTGTACACTATGTGTACGGGATGTGATATATTTACGGTGAGTCGAGTCTTTATAAAGAATCGTATTGGCGAACATTTTAAAACAAGGACCTTTTTTGGCTCTTCACTCCATATCACAGATATTTTTACGATGAGTCATATAATCATATTGGAAATGTTTTTTTCTACGTCCGCACTTTATGTGGGAGGCGTAGGGAAGTATTGTATTGCAAAATATTTTGAAAGTGCGGATCTTTTCTTCCTTTAGCTCTTCACTTTACTTTTCAGATACTTTTTACTTTTTCTAATAACAATTATATTGTCATGTCATTTATTCAGCCTGACCTGACTCTCCAAGTTTTCTTTTTACAGAGTCAGAGATTGTGAAGCAGATCACAAAAAGAGTCATTTTGCCCATCTCTACTTAGAACACGCCACAGAGATTCTTTAAATAATAACGTTTGTCAAAAGTAAAAAATGGTGATTTACGTTTTCATGGTTTATTTTCAATTGAAATAATATTTTAAATGTACATCGAGCGCTGTGTAAACTCGGATGAAACTGACGTTTAAAACGTCAAAATTATGAAAGATGGAAAAATTATACTTCAAATTCAAAAACTTAGTTTACTCAAAAAATAAAGCGATTTCGAAAAAAACTTATTCTTTATGAGCTGCTCATTTCAGTATTCTCTACAATTATTATCAATATAAATTTGCTGTAACTATTATCGTTTTATAATTATAAACCAAAAATTAAAAAAATAATACATTTTTTTCTCGAATAAAAATGGTTTTATGAAAAATGTTTTCAAGCAAAAGATGTCTGTTTGTGTGCGCTGTATCTCAAAAACTAATACAGCAATTGATATGAAACTTTCAACATACGTCTTATTTGATAATCTGAAGAACTGAAAAGCTTTTGGTAAAATTTCGTGCACCGGAAGTGGGTGTTTACCTTAACTGCTTTTTGTTTTTTGCCAATATTTTCTTAAATATGAAAAATATCACAAAAACATTTAAACAAACATTGAAGACAACAAATAAATGAACATCTTTTGCTTGAAAATATTTTTCATAAAATCATTGCTATTTGAGAAAAAAAATTATTATTATTTTTTTTTATTTTTGTTTTATAATTATAAAACGATAATAGTTACAGCAAATATATGTTAATAATAATTGTAGAGAATAATAAGATGAACAACTTACTAAGAATAATTTTTTTTCGAAATCCCTTTAGTTTTTGAGTAAATTGAGTTTTTATATTTGAAGTATAGTTTTTCCATCTTTCATAATTTTGACGTTTTAAACGTCAGTTTCCTCCGAGTTTACAAAGCGCTCGATGTACATTTAAAATATGATTCAAATTGAAAATAAACCATGAAAGCATAAATATTAATGATACCATCAAGTCGGAGAAAGTAACATGATGGCCACATCACCATTTTTTTTCAATTTTTTTACGGAAATATCCGTTTTGAGGTCCCTAGATGCCATTTCAACAATTTCTGGATTTTTTTTTGTGTCTGTGTGTGTGTGTGTGTGTGTGTCTGTATGTGTGTGTGTCTGCATGTGTGTGTGTGTGTTTACCTTAACTGTTTTTTGTTTTTTGCCAATATTTTCTTAAATATATAAAATATCACAAAAACATTTAAACAAATATTGAAGACAACAAAGAAATTAACATCTTTTACTTTAAAACATTTTTCATAAAATCATTTTTATTCGAGAAAAAAATGTATTATTATTTTTTTAATTTTTGGTTTATAATTTTAAAACGATAATATTTACAGCAAATTAATGTTAATAATAATTGTAGAGAATGCTAAAATGAATAACTTATAACGAATAAGGTTTTTTTGAAATCCCTTTAGTTTTCGAGTAAACTGAGTTTTTGAATTTGAAGTATAATTTTTCCATGTTTCATAATTTTGACGTTTTAAACGTCATTTTCATCCGAGTCAACAAAACGTTAGGTGTACATTTAAAATATGATTTAAATTGAAAATAAACCATGAAAGAGTAAATATAAATGATACCATCAAGTCGGAGAAAGTAACATGATGGCCACATCACCATTTTTTAATTTGAAGTATAATTTTTCCATCTTTTATAATTTTGACGTTTTCAACGTCAGTTTCATTCGAGTCTACAAAACGTTCGATGTACATTTAAAATATGATTTAAATTCAAAATAAACCATAAAAGCGTAAATATAAATAATACCATCAAGTCGGAGAAAGTAGCATTATGGCCATATCACCATTTTTTTTAGAAATTGTTGAAATGGCATCTGGGACCCCAAAACGGATATTTGCGTAAAAAAAATTTTTGAAAAAAAATCACGATCACAATACTTTCTCGTACTAAACAGTTAGATTATTTTCTTATCAATTAATATACACTCGCAAAACCCTCGCTTGGGTTCTGAAGATTGGAGTGAGGGATACGGTCCACCCACCGCCCTTAATTTCCATTTAAACCTAACCTAGGAAACACTGTTTAATAAAATTAATTTCTTAGTCAGATCACGAATGATTTAATAGTTTCAAAAGCTTCAATAAAAATCATTTGCGGGTAAAATTAAATTTAAAAAGGGGTGGTGGATGGGACCTATTTCATCCTGCAATGTTTTGAACACGCCCCAATATTTGTCAAAGGATCAGAAAACTGTTAGATTATTTTCTTACCAATTAATTTACATCTACAAAACCCTCGATTGTGTTTTAAGGATTGAACGGTGGGACAGGGCCCACCCACCATCCTCCATTTTTACTTAAACTTAATCTAGAAAATAAACATTGTTAGATTAATCCAATTTTTTAGTCAGATCACGAGATATGTAATAATGTCAAAAGCACAGAGAAAGCATTTGTTGGTGAAACTTAAATGAAACACAGTGTGATGGGTGGTCCCTATCCTACCCTTCAACCCTTTGAACCTGCCCCTGAATTTCTATAATTGAAAACGTTTATCGAAGGTCCGAAGAAACCGTTAGATTATTTTCTTATCGATTAATTTACACTTGTAAAACCCTAGTTGGTGTTCTAAGGATTGGAGGGTGGGATACGGTCCACCCACCGCCCTTCGCTTCCATTTAAACCCAACCCAGAAAACACTGTTTTATGAAACTAATTTCTTACACAGATCACGAGAAATTCAATAGTTTCAAAAGCACAAAGAAAGAGCATTTGTGGATAATATTAAGATGAAATAAAGGGAGGTGGGTGGTCCCTATCCTACCCTCCAACCCTTAAACACACCCAAGAGTTTCTGTAAATAAAAATGTTTGTCAAATGACCAGAAAACCGTTAGATTATTTTCTTATCAATTAACATACATTTGTGAAATCCTGGCTTGTGTTCTAAAGGTTCGAGGGTGAGATAGAGCGCACCCACCGCCCTTCGTTTTCACATAAGCCTAACCTAGAAAATACTGTTTGATTAAACCAATTTCTTAGTCTGAACTTAATTTAATTTAATTTTTCAAAAAACATCGATAAGCATGTATCGATATTAATTTTTGTTTAAGGCTAGTTACACCCGTTTCATACAGGGTTGGGCAAATGTGTCGAAAACCTGATTTCTGGCTAAACATCGTTGTCTGATTTTTTCTTATTACTTTTAAATGAAATGTTTACGGTTTCATTTTTCTATTCGGTTACGTACTTTGATTTTCAATAGCTATACTATTTTTCGAGATATGACGTAAAAATATACAGGGTGATCAATTTAAAGAAAAAACTGCCAATGATGTCTTATCTCGAAAAATAGTAAACCAAAGTACGTCACTGAAGAGAATAAATAAAACCATAAAAAATTATTTTAAAAATAATAAGAAAAAACAGACGTTTAGCCAGAAATCAGGTGTTTTGCATTTACCCAACCCTGTATAATACAATTCAGTAGTAAATTTAAAAATGAATTATTTTTTATATTCGTGTGTTAATAGATTTTTTTGATTTAATAGTAATTAACTTATTGAAACTTAATACTTCTTGTACCAATAAGTTTAAATTTTCATAATTAATACAATCTGAACACCAACAACTTTCAAATATAATTCGGCAGTTGTAATTTTATATAGGTTAACTTTCAATGTTTTTTTTTTGGCTCATTTGAGCCTGGCATAAGAAGCTTGTCTACAGTCAATTAAGTATTTAGTAACTTTCAATGTTACTTCGCTATGTTTTACTTTTTTTTGGAACACCGGTATATTGCTTGAGTAAAAAAGAAACGTGAGAGGAAGGCACATTATAAGGTGAAGTGGTAGTGAAAATATTATATTTTGAGGGTGCCTACTTGAGGCCTCTCACTTGCTAAATCCGCCACTGTCTATTTCATATTACTATCCTTGATAATATGAACTACTAATACGTAAACATAATTAATTGTTTATTTTTAAATTACAAACTTCGGTGGCAGAAAGGCCTTGCAGTCTACAACAAATTCCCTTTATATTTCAATCTCCCAACCCCGCAATTCCTGCAACAATCTTTTCTTAGATTTTTTAAGAATATAGTTTATTCTTTTGTTCTCTTGTTACAGTAATTTTAAAATAATAATTGTATTAGAATTTTAAGACCATTTCATTAATTTAATTTAAGATTCACTAAGATGTTACACGCCAGAATTGTATCAAAAAGGCTGAAAGACTTCGGTCAATGGCCATTTGTAGCTCTTTTGTAAACTGAGTTTCAATAAATTGTATTACTACTACTAATTGTTTTAGCAAATGATCTGCAAATACAGGGCTGCAAATGGACAACAAAATTGCAGCAACGCGTTTAATCGGCCAATTTAATTTTATAATATTGCAGATTGTGTTAAACGATGTGATTGTGACTTGAAAACTTCCAGTTGACTTTCAATATTTAATTCTACATTACCAACTTTTTTTTTTTGAAGTATTGTTTTTGTAATTACTTACTCTTTTATTGTATCAGTATTTTTGAGTAATGATGTCATCCATTTTGTTTGTAAATGGCAACCTCCTATTTTCGTTCTTGATTTTGAGAGATCTTTTTACTGTCTGACTGGAAGTATAAAAATATTACCATCTTATATAAGACATGTTTCGAGTAAATGACAATTGAAGGTGAGAATTTGATATTTAGAGTTTTTGCAAAATGACCTTGTTGTCGCGCTTTTTTTCCAAACAAAGATGATCTTCACCTTCTATATAATACAATATAGTTTCAGCAAGACTGCGTCTTTTTGACAATTGCTCTACGAATAAGTGGATTGGCAGGCGAGGGCCGATGGAATAGCCCGCGAGAGAGATAAATGCGCAGAATTAGTCTGCAAAATATTCAAAATGTTCAATAAGAATTTCTACATTCTACAAAAAAAACGCGCCTAGTGCGGTGATGCGCCGTCTACAAACTGTAGGAATTAATGGACATCGGAATATCTCAAAAAACTGCAAGTGTTAGAAAAAAATGTTTCAGATAAAAGTTGAAGTGTTTTAAAAGATCTATACATTTATCTGATTAGCTTGACCTTGAGATCAAGGCAAGGTCACCTTGAATTTTTTTTGATGAAATGCCCTCTTTTATTGCACATTTTTATAGATCTTATCGAGACCTTTTCAAAACACCTAAATATCATTCATTTTGACTTAGCCATTTCAAAGTTTTTGTGTGATTTTTATGATTCAATATTTAATCAACAGAAATTGCTAGATTAAAATTTGTATAACATATTTATAAAATATATTTTTTCTACTCCCACCTCTAAAATGTCATTTATCGCATATGTTTTCATGACGCAAAGTGATTCTTTAAATACTCCTTGACAAACTGTGACTTTGTGCATTTTAGTCATGGGCTGAAGTTAGCTTTAGATTTTTAAATCGCTAAAATCAATTGAAACTCAAAATCAAGTTAGTTGTCACTTATCAACAATCTGTCAAAATAAAAAGTAAATAAATGAAACAAGGAATACTTTCAACTTAAATCAAATAAATAATACAAAACATCAAAGAAATTTGGGAGAATCAATGATTTCCTTTAGCAATTGCCATGTCTCTAACTTAACTGTTAATGTATATTTACCCAAGTAGACCAATTTAATAATAATGTACTATTACCGTGTTCATTTAAGTTAATAAAATATTTTCAAAATTTTCCTAATTTAGTCGTAGAAAAAGTATAGTATGCAATTCGTGTTATAAACTTCTCTAGACACTCGTTATTAAACAGTCGCTCCGCTACGCTCCGCTCGTGCCTAATTAACTCGTGACTAAAGTGCCGTTTATAACACTTGTTGCATAATATACTATTAATTATTTCCGTTATCAGATTTAATTACTTCTTATTAATGTTCCTCTACGAAGAGTCGAGACATATTTTAACGCAAGTTATATGTTTATTAAGTGATTAAAAAAAGTTCGCATTTGTTCAAGATTTGTCATATAGTATTTTGAAGAATATTGTCTAGTAAAAAATCGTGTAAGTTTTAGCTGCGGTCTCATGCGGCCTTTGAAGTGTACAGTGTTTTATCCGGTAAGGCCTTAAAATTAAAACATAAAAATCACAATAACTTTGAAACATCCAACACAAAATGAATAAAATTTTAGTGTTTTGAAAAGTACTCGTATAACCTATAAAAATATGCAATAAAAATAGCGTATTTTATTTAAGAAATTTAAGGTGACCTTGCCTTGACCTTGGAGATACCAGTCAAGGCCAAACTAATAAGACCAGTAGATAGATCTTTTCAAACCCTACAACTTTTATCTGAAACATTTTTTTCTAACATTTATAGCTTTTTTAGATGTTCCTATAAGTCCACTAATTTCTACATTTCGTTCCACTGTGCGCCATCCTGCTGAAACCATTTTGTATTATATGGAGGTTAAAGATCATTGTTGTTTGGAAAAATTGCTACAAGCGCTGGAAAAAGGCAATTTTGCAAAAACTCTAAATATCGGGTTCTCACCTTTGATTGACATTTACTCGAAAAATTTCTTATGCAAGATGGCAATATTTTTATACTTCCAGTTCGACAATGAAAAGATAACAAAAACAAGAAAACATTTAAAAACAAAATGGATGGCGTCATTACTTAAAAACAAATGACGATTGAAAATCGACTTTCATGCAAAAATGTGTACCTTTATAAAGGAAAATCTACCTGTTCGAGGATTTTTTCCACAAATCTTTTATTTCGGTTTTACTGAATATATTCCATACTTTAGGCGCACTGTTTTTGATTAGTGTTAGGGTGATAGATTTTCATTATAATTCTACTTAAACTCACTCAGACTGATTTCTTTTAACATCGTAGAATTTAATTAATTCTCTCTCCTTGTAATAATGTTGAAAGTAAATTATAAAAAAAAATGATAAGCACTCTAAGTTTTAAAATGCAGATTATATTTTATTAGGAATAAAATAATGAATCCATTTCAAATAAAATTTCACATAAACGTTTCCATAATTTTTTTATCACGCCATCAAATAATTCCATTTCCTATGCGTATAAAAAGCAGCCGAATGCAATAACAGATTGCACACCGTGTCCATGCATACATAAATATACCAATAAAAATGTCGATGGAAAAACGCTCCTTGCAATTTTGGTGGAGGCGCCAGGGTAAATGGTAATTAAATTCCGCCCGCATTTATAGATTGCAACGGAAGTTTTTTTATTGGGACGAAATGGTATAGTATGTCATAAGTAAAGTCGTTTAAAATTCGCAATGCATTTTATAACTGGCGTTACGCTGCGATTCATTTGATTAACACAGAAAAATGAAACCTGATTTAATGCTTTGTGAAATAACGAATACTCATAAAACCTTATAGTTTCGTTGAATAATTTACGATGTGACGTAAATTATATTAAAATACAAGGCAATCGTAGACTAACCCACATCAAAATATAAAAGAATATTTATGTGTTCTCCTGTTTTACTTGTAATATATTTGTAATATATTGCTTCATGAGAAGAAACCGGTAAAAGGAAAAGAATGCGAACGGGAAACACTCATATTCAGATTACAAAATGCGTAGAAACTAAACAAGTGCCAGGTGTGAACATTTGAGATTTTCAAGAATATATATCATATATTTTTAGAGTTTTACTGTTTTTAATATTAAATTACATATTGCAATTGTGAAATTATTTAAGAAGCAGTTAGAATATTGGGTAATAAATTGTTTCATTAATTTTCAAAGAAATTATCTGGCAATTATCGCTGGATTTTAAGAAATGGAATTATTGAAGGGACAATTTGTGTCAGCCCCTTTTGAATGCCTTCGATTTTCACGGGGTCGCGTCTGGCCGGGGCGAGACAAAGACGGAGCGGCGCTTCCGTTTCCGGCTGAACGGCCGGAAATGTCATTTTAGCGGAAGAAGAGGAAATAAGATAATTCTGTTCGATTCCGAGCTGCGGACTTTTCACGAAACAAAATGTTCGCGTTTGTATATATAAAACTGAACGTTTTTTTTTTTGTTTTTACTGCTGGGCGCAGTTTAATATTTGCTTCCGCACCCCCATCGCGAGAGCCCATAAAGCGGGGCGAGGTATTGTTTAAAATTACGAAACGGGAGTTGTTTAATGAAGGCGCATAAAATATTTATTGTTTATAAACACGGAGTAGAAACGGCATTTAATAACGTCATAAACTATTCATTACACGAAATTAGTTGCGTAAGTAC
Source organism: Ocypus olens (assembly GCA_910593695.2). Taxonomy (NCBI): domain Eukaryota; kingdom Metazoa; phylum Arthropoda; class Insecta; order Coleoptera; family Staphylinidae; genus Ocypus; species Ocypus olens. Next base: position 23,314,160 of record OU343050.1, read on the forward strand.
CATTACACTTAGAAAACAACTAACAATAAAGTTTGCGCCATTAAAAATGCCACTGCTGCGAGCTATTTTCATTAATGTTTCGAATAACCCGTGCATACGTTTATATTAAATTTACATTACGATGTTAAAAATAATTTTAGATTGCAGAAATTACTTTTTCATGTATCTGGATTACGTTAAATTCAAAATTAATTGTGTATTACATATAGAGGTGGGACATGTCTCATTACTTTCAAAAATGAAAAATTATGGTAAATTTTGTCGTTAAAATGTTTTTATTCATCTAGTTGGAAGTTTTTGTTATAGCATTAACGTCAAATAAAATAAACGTTAGTTGACACATATTTGATAGTAAGGTGTGCATGGATTGTACTCCATCGGAAGGCAGCTTGAAAGGCGAAAGGTTGCCTGCTTTCAGAAAATAGCAGGGTACGGTCCCCGAGAACTTGTAATAGTTATTTATGCAACAAGCGAGTAAAGTAATACTTTTTTTCACGAGTAGGAAAGGTCAATATTTAGAAGTTAAACGAATGTTTGACGTTTATCGGCGGATCTCGCGGCGTGTTGCGAAGCATTCATGATACTTTGAGCGAACAATTTTTTAGTTGCGTGAAAAAATGAACCGCTACAGCACTTTTTTTCACGCTTCCAGTAGGCACGAGCCGAAGGCGAGTGTGACAATTCCTACAAGTGAAAAAAAGTTGCTTTACTCTCGAGTTTTAAACAAATATTTTTCTACGTCCGTAACTTTAAATCAATTCGTAAAACCTTAAATAATTTATATAAGTAATAATACTTCTTTTAAATGAGGAAAATACAATATTTTCTTAATCGGAAATGAATGTTTGACGTTTATCGGCTGAACTGGTTAGAGTTATACCAAGCACTCGCGGCATGTTGCGCTATAACCATCTAAAATTTAATTAGCTCCTGATATTTGTTGTCGCATTCGCTTGAGTTCTTCGAATTCTCTCTCACTCTGCACAAACTTTATCCCCTACACGTCTCGAGTGCTCTATAATACTCTAACATGAGCGAATCTTTCATGACATACTTTTACACAATTTTATAGTTGCTTTAAAAAATGAACCGCAACGGCACTTTTCACGCAAAAGCGTGAAAAATGAACCATTATAGCACTTTTTTCACGTTTTTTTAAGGCTTAAGGAATCACATATTTTATGAACGCAAATTAATGAAAAAAAAACTACATTTTATCAGGGGCGGCTCTGGAACATGTTGATGGTAGAGCCACTTATATAAAATAATCATGTATCTTTGCTAAATGATCGAAGAGTAAGGCGCGATTCTTATGATTCACTTTTCGGGTAAGTACAAACGTGTACCGCAATCTGTTTTCGCGTTATCCGTTCTCAACGTTTAAAAATTATTGCTTGGCTTGAAACTATAGGTAGTGCCATGGCTCCTTGGCTATATAACGACCCGCCCCTGCATTTTATAATGGACGTAGAAAAAAATTATTATGAAAGTGAAAACTAAATTAGGCTAACCGGTTTGGAAATGAGGGATCAGTAGAAGGCAGTAATGTGATACTTCCCAAGTTTTAAAAGGTCAATAATAACATTAACGTTTGTGAATAAAAATTATAGCCTTATACACAAAAATTCGAAAAAAAAGTTTAAATAAATACATATACGGCGTGTTTCAAAAATAAATTAATTGCAGTTATCCATGAATTGTAATGCGCATGTCTGTAATTAACTTCTTTTGTACATCTTTAACTGTCTGAATGATAACCACGAATATTTAATCAGAGACATGCGCATTTTAATTCATAGGCGACTGCGATTAATTACTTTCTAAAACACACTGTATAAGTAAATTAATTTGTCATTTTTTCGGACAGTTTTAGTGGCGTTTCCGATAAGCCCTAACAGACGAACTGCTATAATAATAAATAAATTACTATTATTGTGGTGAAAATTAAAATGCGAAAACGATATAGCAAACCTGACGAAAAACCGATCCTTTACTAACCACAAACCTACACTATTAATTTTTCGGTGGAATGTGAATACACACTGTATATTACAATATGTGTACCTAGTGGCAAATGGGAACCCAATTAGAAAAACATATTTTTACTTTCTCAGGTACGAAGTACGAGAAAGTATTGTGATCGTGATTTTTTTTCAATTTTTTTTTTACGGAAATATCCGTTTTGGGGTCACAAGATGCCACTTCAACAATTTCTGGAAAAAAAAAATTGTGTCGGTGTGTGCGTGTGTGTGTGTGTCTGTGTGTATGTGTCTGTGCGCGCTGTATCTCAAAAACTAATAGAGCAATTGATATGAAACTTTGAACACACGTCTTATTTGATAATCCGAAGAACTGAAAAGCTTTTGATAAAATTTCGTACACCGGAAGTGGGTGTTTACCTTAACTGTTTTGTTTTTTGCCAATAGTTTTTAGTTTTAAAAATGAAAAATATCACAAAAACCTTTAAACAAATATTGAAGATAATAAAGAAATGGACATCTTTGGTTTAAAAATATTTTTTATTTCATTTCGTATTATCTCCGCTGTCAATGACGACGGAGATATAAAAACTTTAGAGCTACTATTTAACCAACATATTATTAATTACTGCTTTTCTCCTGAACATTCATTGTGATTGAAATTTTTAATCTTGTGGAAATGCACACCCGCCAAACAGAACCTAGGAAGAAATATTCCGCTGTGGAGGAAATTGGACTTTCAGAGTTTGAAGTGGACCCAACAGCAGCCTACGCTACGTTTTTTATAAGTTGTGTACACTGATAAAAAACAAAATAAGCTGTAGTCATAGGTTATGGCCTGTCAGAATTCCAAACGTCAAAATGGACGTAGCAAATAGTCGGGGTGCAGTTTCTAACAGCGAAAGCAGCGAAACCGTAAACAGTGCAACGCCAAGAAACACCCTAAGGAATAAAGAGACAGTGGTGGCAGTTTACGGAGTTTTTGTGCTGCAAAAAACACAAACTTAATTAAAACGCTGCAATTTGTGAGTTGATATCAATCAAACAAAATTGTATTAACTACATTCTCTCGCTAAATATAACTCGTGTTACGATTAATCATATCGATAATATTTAGTGTTGAAGGTCGAAACAACACAGACGCACTAGTTGAATTTGCATCACGGGTTCAACTTCACAACATTTTAGTAATAATCATACCAATTATTATATTGTGGCTTATAATAAATTCAAGTTGACAAACGAAATGAAATAAAAAATCGTATGCAACACGGAGATCAAGCTAAGTTTAAATCTTCGGAGATTTATAACGCCTCGGATGTCGCCGCGGTGTTACAGTATCTCCTCAGATTTAAACAGCCGCTTGATCTCCTAGTTACATAATATTTATTATAAAATCATTGTTACTCGAGAAAAAATGTATTAATTTTGTTTTCATTTTTGGTTTATAATTATGAAACGATAATAGTTACAGCAAATTTATTTATAATAATTGTAAAGAATCCTAAAATAAACAACTTATAAAGAATAAGTTTTTTCCAAATCTCGCAAAAACAATTATATTTAACTTTCAACCGAATTCCGTTTTTTTTTTGGACGCAATACCAGAATTTAAAAATGATTGCTGCAAATTGCAGATTATTGAGAATAACTCTTAAATGCAAAATCACATTTTTAAAATTCTTGCTGCAAAATATTGTGCTAATCAAATAGACATAGATACGTTCAAAAAATTAAATTCAACTTTCAATTGCTTTTTGGATTTTTGACAATAACTTCTGAACGCATCATCAGATTTTGAAAATTGTTGATGTAAAATGTTGAACTAGTCGACAAATACCGTTAAGTTCAAAAAATTATAATTGTTCTTATGCTTTTAAGTATAACTCCTAATCGCATCATCTGATTTTGTAAATGCTTGGAGAAAAATTATTTAATTGAATAGACGCGTTCAAAAATAAATATTTAACTTAATTGTTTTTCGGTTTTTTTAAATGCAAGGCAACACCAGATTTCCAACATTTTTATTTATTTATTTATTAACGGGAACTTCCCTTAATAATACTAAATATATTTCTATAGTACATTACATAACTAGAGTTGTAATTAGCAAATTACGCGCAAGGGAAAGATATTGCGTATGAACCACGTAGCGGCGAGTAACGTAATTTCACGAGCGCGTAATTGCTTTACAACTCGCGTTATGTACTATGCTTTACCTTCGACCTTACATTTATTCGCTTAAACTAATGAAATATTGAAACTGAATCTTGTCAGGGTGACGTTTAAATTTGTATTAAATTAGCCGGTAATGGCAATGTAGGACGACTGTCAACTAAGCAAACGAGTTACCGTTCGAAAAATTTTCCGTCGAATAATATATTGTCCAATACATTTATTGAACAAATTTAGGGATATTGTTCGTTGTACTCACTCTGAAGTGTTAATCTACTAAGATACCATTGCGATGGAAGTACCATAAGGCATAGCGTGGAGTTTATTGTGTCGATTATTCTTTTAACCAATAAGTTGCAATCTGACGTTTAAATGTCACTGTCACTTTTAATATTTAAAGACGAACAGGCGAACGCAGGGGACTCGGCGGACGTTAATTGTAATTGGCTAATAAGTATATAACATAGCGAGGTACATAAGTGGTCATATTACATGTTACACATTTATGTACATTTAACATTCATATATGCTCAATATATTCGTAATAGGATGCTTTCGATTGGTGAAAACAGTTCGGTAATTCATAAATTACAAAGTGGGAGTAGGCAAAATATACTTGAGTAAATTTGAGTAAATTAAATTTGAATTATACAAAGACAAACAAACAAAACTTAAAATTTAAACAAGTAAACATGGAGTAATTAGAAACTAACTACGCTCGGGTTAATAAACGTAAAGCGTAATAACGCGAAATGTATTGCCGTTATTGCAAAAGACCGTAAAGTTGTCTCTCTCATGTAATCTGTTGGCCATTCTCATTAAAAGTTCAGGGTAGCCATAGCTGCTTTTGTGAATTGGCAAACGGAAAATAGCCTTACTGCGTGCGCTGGTATCAAAACCTTGAGAATTAAACGAAATGTTCTCTAAAATTATCGGGCAGTCAACAACCCCATTTACCACTTTAAATAAAAATTACAAATCTGCAATTATGTGACTTTCCTGCAAAAAAGAAAAAATTAGGTTACTACTAAGTTAACCATAATTTAAAGCAGCCAACGGGATATGTAATTTAAGCATTGCCAGACGTAGAAATTTATTTTGGACTTTTTTTAGTTTATACTTTAAAAATTGTTGATGGAGAGACCAAATACAAAATGTGTATTCTAAACCTGAGTGAACCAGTGCCAAATGCAAGCAACGGATTGCATTTAGTGACAAAAAAATCCTTATCTATTCTAGATATAAAGCTCAACATCTTCAGACCCTTATTGACAGTAATATGAATTTGAGGAATAAAAGTAAGTTTTCTATCGAGAATGACACCCAAATTACTGATCTTATCCACACGCCCGATTCTAGTGTCATTCATAAGGTATTAATTACCCTTGTAAAGCGACATTGTTTTACATTTGTTCATATTAAGCTGAAGGCTGTTCCTAGCACACAAATTACTTAATTCATCGAGATCTTAAATAAGACGTGCATCTAATAAATTCACTTCGGAGAAGGGTTTTAAATTATCGGAGCAGAAATTAAGACTGGCAACTATGTCAATAATAAATACAGGGTGTCCCCGAATGGTCTGTACAACGCTCTACCACATATTCTTTGAAACAAAATAAGACGATTTAACTAAACTTATCTCTATCCAAAAGTGGTTCCTAAGCCATCTACGAGGCCTCAAAGATATTATTTTTTTTCATTATTTTTCAAATATTTTTATTTTGGAATTAGGTAAGAAAACCAAAAAAAAAACAATGTTGGTGTTTTACAACGTGTCCATTTTAATTTTTTGCGACGTGTAAATTGTTGTATTGCTGAAAATGGCAATCAGTTTGAACATTTGTTGTGAAACTAATAAATTTGTGTTTATTGTTGGGTACCTATCTTTATTTCTACTTTGTTAATTATTTTGAGAAGCAAAATATTGTTCATAATTTTATTACTTTTTTTTGACAAATAAAAATTTTTTTTTGTGGGGAAAATTGCAAAATTTTATAAGAGACAAAAAATACGAAAAATTGAATGATCTTGCAGAAAAAAAGTATTCCTTATGATTTGACCTGTTGAATAAAAATATTTAGGTATCTTAAGAAGTCGATGGTCCTAGTTTGACCACTTACTTTAAACGTAGGATAAAGAAACATATCGCAAAAAGTGCATGGTATCAATGTAATTAAATGTGCCAAATTAGGTTTTCTTACCTAATTCCAAAATAAAAATATTTGAAAAATAATGAAAAAAAATAATATCTTTGAGGCCTCGTAGATGGCTTAGGAACCACTTTTGGATAGAGATAAGTTTAGTTAAATCTACTTATTTTGTTTCAGAGAATATGTGGTAGAGCGTTGTACAGACCATTCGGGGACACCCTGTATATTGAATAATATTGGTGCTATAGGTGACCCATGCGGGACACCAGGCCACCCGTATTTTACTCGACACACAATTGTCAATCCTAACGTATTGCTTGCGATCCTTGAGAAAACTCTTCAGTAATTTTATAATTTTAGAGTTGAATCCCAGCATGTCTAATTTATAAAGGTGCACCTCGTGGGAGACACGATCGAATGCCTTAGAGAAATCTGTGTAGATCGCATCTACCTGAGCCTGATTCTTCAAGGCATTCGATATAAAATGGTCATATACCATTAGGTTACTTGTAGTTGATCTCCCTGGCCAACAATCATGCCGTTCTTCTCTTATGATGCCTTTGCATAGCCAGTTTAATTGGCTTGCAAGTATACTATCTAAAATCTTAGGAATAGATGACTGAATGCTGAACTGAGTCGCTAATATCGAAACCTTTTATCCGATTTAAAAATTGGCATAACGTGGCCATTTTCCATGCTATTAGTGCCACCTGATTGTTTATCGATCTCTCGAAAAGCAGAGTAAGAGGGTGCATATGGTAAAAATGCAATTTCGTAAGAAAAAAACGAAATATTATCAGGTCTGTCTGAAGCTGAATGCTTTAACTTCTAATCGAATTAAAAACATTACTAAAGTTTACCGAAAACAAATAAAACGAATCGACGGTTCTAGTACATATGGACTCCGGAATAGGAGCATTATTATCACAGTAAATATCAAAATAAAATTTAGCTACTAAATCGATTGTGTCTTGTAAATTGTTTCTTTACCCAAGAACATATTCATGGAAATTTCCAAAATGATTAACTGTTACATTCTTGCTATTACGTTCAAAAATTAAAATCAATTTTCAATTGTTTTTTTGGATTTTTGAGAATAAGTTTTGGATGCCTCTTCAGATTCTGAAAATTTTTTGATGAAAAATGTTGAATAAATAACGATAAGATCAAAAATTTATAATTGTTTTTTTTTTTACTTTTAAGAATAAAAAATAATGAACCTCATTTGGGATATTAATAGTAATAGCAATTTATATGTTTATGTTGTTATTTTGTTTGTATTTAAAATTTTTGTAAATTACGTAAATGAATACGGAATTTATTGATTGTAAATTGTAAATTGTAAATGAAATGAAATGAAACCCATCTTCTGATTTTAAAAATTGTTGGAACAAACTGTTCTATTTTAAGAGATGCCAATACGCTCAAATAATTCTATTTAACATTCAATTAATTAAATGTTCTTTAAGAATAACTTACAAACTCAACTCCAGATTTTTTCAATTCTTGTTGTAAAATGTACTAATCGAATAGATATCGATACGTTTAAAAAGTAAATCAAACTTTTAATTGTTTTTTTGGATTTTTGAGAATAAATTTTGAAAACGACACCAGATTTTCAAAATTCTTGTTGCAAAATAATATACTGATCGAATAGATATCGATAGACGACAAAAAGTTGAATTAAATCTAACTATAAATGATTTATTTTGCAGTCACGAACAGGTTGAATATTCACATATTCAGGCTATATTTCGTCTTTATTAAATTTATAAATTATTTTTTTGATGTTTGAGAATAACTTTTGAACCCAACACCAGATTTTCAAAATTCTTGCTGCAAAATATAATACTAATCGAATAAATATCGATACGCTCAAAAATTAAATTTAACTTTCAATTGTTTCTTTTTGAATTTTAAGAACGCATCATCAGATTTTGAAAATTCGTGGAGAAAAATCGTATTCTAATTCTAAAATTTGTTTAACTTTTAATTGATTATCGTTTTTTTTTAAGAATAACTCTTGAGCGCATCTTGAAAATTCTTGGTGAAAAATATATTAATCAAATACCGAAATGCTGAAAAAGATTTTATTTTGATTTCTTTTTCCACTTCTTGGGAAAAACTCTTGAACGCATCGCCAAATTTTTGAAATTCCTTGTATAGTGTTGTACACATCCATAAATAAAAAAAAATATTTTAGACCTTTAGTTGTTTTTAATGAATTTAAGGCCTTCCCTGAACATCATGCTTTTTTAAATTCTAGTGACAATATCTTACTTGATAGAAAAAAAAATGAAACACTTGAAATTCGTGAAATTTTGACCATTTTCAAACCGCCATAACTTGGCGTATTTTCAATTATTTTTGATGAATCTGTGAGAGCGAAAAACTTTGAAGTGTCATCTTTAAAAGCATGCATGCGAACTTAAGCGTAACCCCTTCTGCCCCCCTCTAGCGCCCCTATGAAAAAAAAAAGTTTTTTCTGGAAACCATGTCCAACTTTGACGATGTCTACGGAGTTGAAAAAAATTTGTCGACTCGATGCAGGACTGAAAAAACGAACTTTCTACGATGATTTGGCATCAAGTTATAGGTGTTTGAAAAAAGTGCATTTTGAGGTTCCTCGCACATAACTCAGTGACTTTTCAACCAAATTTGATGATTCTTGCAGGGAAAAATCCCAAATTGGCTCTACTTTAAGGGGATAAACTCAGATTAGAAAGATCCCTTTTCGAACCCTTCAACCCCCGAACAAAAAAAAACACGTTTGTGGGCAAAAAACTTTGGCAACATGTACCGAGTTGGAAAAATGTGTCGACTCGATCCACCAAAATGGCATTGAAATGTGTTCAATTACCTGCGCAGGACTCAAAAACGAAGTTCCTACGGCAATTGGGCACAAAGTTATGGTTGTTTGAAAAAAGCGAATTGTGTGGTTTTTTCACTCATAAGTCCGAAGTTTTTCGACGAAATTGTTTTCGTTTTCACGAATGAAATTTTCTTTGCATGTTCTTTGAGGTATGCACGAAAATTCATTGCGCGAAATCATGAATATCGCATTTTGTACATTAGAACTCTATTAACAAAAAACTTTATTTCAGGTCAAAAAAGGCTCACTTTAACGATCTCTGTAGGGTCGGAAAAATGTAGGCCTAACTCATCACCATTCGTCCATTTTTTTCATTCGTCCAATAAAAACAAACAAATTACACTGACGGAAAAAATGAAATATTTGAGATTTGGAAAAATGTAGGTAATTTTCAAATGGCCATAACTCGGCTTTTATCCAACCGATTTTGACGATCTTTTGAGAAATCAAAAGCAAAATGTGTCGTCTTTAAGACGGTTTATCCCCCACTCAACGAGAGGGCTCTACGCCTCTCCAAACGAAAAAATAAAAAGACCAATTTTTTTTCAAACACCCATAACTTTGTGCCAAGTCGCCGTAGAAACTTTGTTTTTAAGTCCTGCTACCTGTGCAGTGAACACATTTTAATGCCCTTTTAGTGGATCGAGTCGACATATTTTTTCCAACTCGGTTCACGTTGCCAAAGTAGGATGTCTTTTGCCTAAAAACGTGTTTTTTTTTGTTCGGGGGCGGAAGGGTTCGAAAAGGGATAATTCCAATCTGAGTTTACCCCCTTAAAGTAGAGCCAAAATAGGATTTTTCCCGAAATAATCATCAAATTTCGTTAAAAAGTCACGGAGTTATTTGCGAAAAACCTCAAAATGCACTTGTTTTTCAAACACACATAACTTGGTACCAAATCATCGTAGGAACTTTGTTCTTAGAGTCCTGCATATGGAATTGATCAAATTTCAATGCCAAGTCTGAAGTTTCATTTAAAAATGTTTATTAGTTTTTTAAGATATAACGCTCGCGGGTGCACACAGTCGTTGTTCAAAAATGGTTTAAACCACCTCAAAAGATCTCAAAATAGATATTTTTAACTTTCGTTTAGAAATATGTGTTAGTTTTTGAAAATAATTAAAAAAATCGAAACTTTTCGTTATCCGCAATAATGATGAGTTTTATTCTGTGTTGTATTTGTAGTCTTTGTATTTCCATAGTTGGGTTCTCCATTTGTTTTCTTTTGTTTTCCATTGTTTTCCACTAAGATCTCGATGTCGTCGATCAAACTCATCTGGGGTTTGCTTACGCTTTATTAACGTTCGGTGGGCAATTCAATGGAGTATATATCCGTTATTTTTGTTATTTCTCAGATGTGTGATTGAGTGCTTCTAAGATTCGATGCCGATTTCTTAGTAACGGCCTTAAGTGGTGCTGGGAAGGACGAAACTGAGCTTCTTATAATGACTAAAATACTGAACCAAATTACTTATTGAAACCCAAACTATTCTAATGGTTAAGTGCTCCTGGATATGTTAGTAAAAAATAACACCAAGAATAATAGTAATAATAAATTTATTCCTGCACAGAAATAAAGCAAACAATACACAATGTTACTAAACATTCACATACATGAAAAAGAAAGATAAAATTATATTAGTTACTTGTAATAATGCGTATTTGTATGATATAAGCAGCAGCAGCCTATCAGATAATGAAATGTATCATTGCACCACTAAATAGATAGACCAAAAAAAAGTTCAGATGCTGCAGTCACACTGAATTACAATTAGTGCTCTCAGGAAAAACAGTAATGTCCATATATAGTTACAACGATAATTATTAATCGGTTTACTTCAGTAGTCTACTAATGGGTAGTGAATTACACACAAGAAATATAGAAAATACGGAATTAGTATTAAGACGAAAATCGTTATCTCTTATATCGTTCTATTATATATTTTCCTTCTAGATATTGTAGTGGATGGTTAGTTTATTCTGGCAATTGGATTTTCCCGTAGCTTCCTGAAAATTTTATTACTTTATTTACAGTTCGCTTACCGGTTTCATCCCCCTTATATATTTCTATTATTACAATGCAGGATTGGAAGTGTTAGTTTCTGCAAGGAGAGATCGTGCAGAGTCAAAGATTAAAATAAACGACGTTAGGAGCTCGGCGTCCCCGAACAAATCTATAGCCCACGATACCGCATGAATACCAATGCCATATATATTTTGCAATATATCGACAGATACCAACCTAAGCTAACCGTAAATACGGTCGTACAGTGAACACCGCTTATAGCATAAATAGGTGTGTGCATTCGGAATCGATTCCGCGAGTGAAAACGTGCAACACAATATGCCCACACAACATTCACACCTTTTTACAAAGTACCTCTGCATACATCTGAAGCCTTTATGCCTGCCAAATATTAGTGCTGCGGCTAAAAAGATCGCGTAGATTCGATTAAGTAGTTTTTTTTTCTTGCTTTTAGGAGAATCGAACGTGATATGGAGAATACCGGTTGCCTCTCTTAGTATTTCGATTATAAATTTATTGAATATTAAAACTGGAGGAAAATATATTCAATATGTGTATATATTTTAATTGGTTTTCCTTTGAAAATTTTCTAAATTTACTAGCGCCAATTAATCATTTAATTTATTATACAGACTTGCGGTAACAATATGCTTCGGAAACATTATTAATTATCCTGAGTTGTGTGGATAGGTTAGAAGGGTCTTTAACAAAAAGAAGAAACATTATTTCAAGGTGTATTAAGTATGGCCCTTCATCAGCTGATTACACAGATGGTCGTTAATATTTACGTGCGCCGGAGTGCAAACAATTGCTGTTTAGTTCGCTTAACAACAAAATACAGCCTTGTGTGCTGGTAATGTTTAGATGTAGTATACTGTAGTTTAATACCAATACTAATTACCTACAAACAACTTTACTATGGAGTATCTATTCTTCACTCCTTTAATAAGCAAATAAAAATCTAACTTAATATTTTCAAGTTGTTAATAATTATTTGATTGATTTTGTATTAACATAAACATTGAGATCGAAAAAAAAAATGGCCGAAGCAGATCATGAACAAAAAGTCGCATGTCTTAGTTCCTTGATTTGAAAACAAATAAGCGTTAAAAAGAGATCATGGAGTAACTTGGTTGTATAAAATTGGCAATAAAATTCAATAACTCAGTGGTAGTGATTAGGAACACAGCATTTTTGGTTTACTCTATTGAGATAAAAACTAAAACATTGGTTTTATATTGGGAATTCTATTTTTAATAGCAAATTAACATATCCATTCGTTTCCTTTACCCCAGAAATAATTCTTATTAAATAGATTTTTTAAATTTAATTTATTGTTACTCTAATTTATTGCGGAATATTTTTTGTGTGATCTATTTCTTGTAGAGACCTGCATGGAAAAACTAGCGAGGTTAATGGGCAATGGTACTGGTAGATGTTAGTTTTACTAAATAGAAAGAATTTTAAAAACTCTCGTCTAGCTTTACCAATTGGGAATAATCAAAGACCTCACTTCAATTCCACACCGCTTCTTAGAATCGAAGACCCTTCGTAAAGCTCTGATTAAACGCATTACCACCACGATCGACCATCCAGCAAGTTCTAAACGAATAAAACTTCTCCATGGCCCACAGTCCGTACAAAATCCGCTGGCAAATGAAGTGTCTAATAAAGCCGATTGGTTCCGCGCTTTTTTCGATAAGGACCTTTCACCGTCCCGAATTTCCCCCTTAAGGGCATTTCTAATTTAGCGATTGTACCGGCGCGCTCCGCCAACCCATTTCGTTAAGAATACTAAATCTATTTCTAACTCGATCCGAACTGATAAAGGTAGTAATCTGAAAAGTTTAAAACTAATTAAGGGCTTATTGTCGGCTGATTTACCCCCGGCTCTCTTTTTTTCCTCCTTCTTCCAACTCTTTTGTCGCTTCAGTTCTCGGATCCGATTCAATTCCCGAACAATTCGCCCGATTAAAAATAGAAAATGGATCAATCGGAGGGAAAGGGCACGTCGACCTTTTCCCTGTTCTCGCTATCTCTGTCGGTCTCGTTTTTTTTCAAATTGAGGGTCGAATTAAATTTCCGCGAAATTTAACTAATCGGAACGCGCGCTCCGAAAAGGTCTTTTTTATAAAGCGATAATTCCATTTCGCCGATGTGCTTTGTTTGCAATTAAAAGAATCGCTTTTGTTAGATATTTTTTTTTTCATTATTTTCTACCCTTTTGTTTAGCTATTCATTTATACGTGTCTGCTACATTTTTGACGTATATGATAACAAACTATTTCATTCAACCTAAAACCTCCATTTCGCATACCTTTTGAAGTAAATATTAAAACAATATTTTTTATTTTATTATATTCATAAAATGGCAAATTCAATATTTCGAATACTAAAATCTGCCTTTATAATGAATTGATAAATTAATGTAATTATTTGTAATGTATTTATATAAAAAATTATTCATGTAGTTGTCAAGGATACATCAGTCAGTTTATATGATGATACGTTTGCCGATGCATTGAAGAAGTTATTAAAGTTATTCAGTCCAAGTAAGTTATTTTAATTAACTTTACCAAGTACGTGGCGGAGATTACGAGATATTAAATAATTAAAAAAAATTGTATTCATTTAAAATTAAACTCAGGCGTTAATGGATTAAGGGCATAATCAATAGATCGAGGGAATTTAAATTTCCAAGAGCTATAATCTATGATTATGGCCGTGGTATATATAATGTTTTATTTTATTTTAATACTAAAATAATAAAATCTGTTATCATTGTGTAACAAGAAGTTACTCGTTATTGTGATTTCTATGTAAATTACATCGGTAGATTGTTTGTTGGTACACGAGAAATGAACAATAAACGTAACATATTAGAGTTGCATTTTTTTTCAATTTGTGGTTATGCTTTTTAAAAGCTTGCGCTGTTGCCAGCAATAATTTAAGGATCGGTACATATTTTTGGCATACAAGAAAAATCTGTTATTGCAACACTGAGTAATCAAATGAAATCAACTGATAACTTGTCTAAATTGACATAGCAACTCTAGTCCAACATCAAATTATTTCCCCAGAAATCACCACCCTGGTGAATGTTAATTATTGTTGCTTAGAAACAATATAATTCTCAAGAGCCATAAACATCAAATCGTGACCGCCCAATAAACAAGATTATAGTTACAAAATGAAATAAAAGAAACCTTTGTTTAATACAAGAAAAATAGGCTTTAGTAACGAAATAAAATGTTGACATCAAATATTAGCGCGTTACATGTTGATTATATTATACAGGGTGATAAAAAATTGGTGACTATACAACTTATATTACATTGCTGTTTGGTAGCTTTAGTAAGAAGAAATATAGGCAGAGTGTCATAGGTATAACAAGTACGTAACTCTAGTAAAAATAACATGAATGAATAGTCAATTGTAAGTTCTAGTCCTAGTCCATCTGAAAAAGAATTAGATTTATCCAAACCCAAAATTAAATTAAATTGTGTGGCGGCCCAAATTCAATGTTTCTATGGGGTCTTCCAAAAGTGCTAAATGCCCAAAGTGCCGAATTTCATACGACCGACTATGCCCAAAGTGTCGAACGACGCAACGACGTCGTACCGTTCGTCAACAAGGCGTCGGACCCGAATGCAAATTGGCACTTTGGTTATTCGACAGAACGTCTTTGCACGTACTTTCGAGAAGACACAAAATGCCGAATGCACATCCTCATGTATGTTCGTAATGTCCGAAAATAAATTTTAGTAATATAATAAATGGAAGGTAGATGGTTTCAGGCATGGAGAATGTTTTTTTTTTTTAATTCAAAATAAAACCTTACGCGAAGGTGCATGCGAGAACGTTGTGCAGAATCGGCGTGCATTCGACTGATAGGTCGATGCGAGGACAAAGTGCCGAATGTCCAAACTGCCGATACGCATTCGGGTCCGACGCCTTATTGACAAACAATGCGACGTCGCTTGGCGTCGTTCGGCACTTTGGGCATGGCCGGTAGAATGAAAGTCGGCACTTTGGGCCAAATACCGATTCGGCACTTTGGGCATTCGGTACTTTGTCCAGGACCCGTTTCTATAGGCTATCTCGGTAAGCTCAAGAGTCAGCAAAAATCTGATAAAAACGTTATGATCTCTTTTTCTAAAATAATAACAATAGCATTAACAGATCACGGCTAACTTAATTAGTTTGGGAGATATCTGGCGTTGTTCAATTTTTGGCTATTTTAAAATTCGTCTATCTCTTAGTAACTGCAAGATATGCAGAGAACAGTTAAACAATTATTTGTGTGGTCTTCTTTGCAGAATTATTTTGATTTTTAGTTTAAAATGACAAGCTGAAATTGTTGAAACTATAGTAACTACTCCAAGTTAATAAAGTGGTACCAACAAAGTTATTCGTTTTATTTGAATTATTCAAAATGTATCACGAAGTGAAAGCCTCCACAATTACTTATTTTAGTTTAAGAGTTATGACACAAATTTTACATTTTTAAATAGAACACCCTGTTTATTTTTAAGTTATTAAATTAGCTTTACATGGATATAACATAGTTAATAGAAGTTTTTGGAAATTAAAGGGAAAAAACGATTATATTAGAAATTACGTTGAATTTTATCATTTATCGTGCCATCGTCTAGTATGTTCATTTTGTGCTAAACATTCATTGATAACTATAAGAATTATAACAGTACTATAATTTTATTATGTGTGAGTCACTCATGATGTCATAATACATTAGTTACGAATCAACAAATGTTAATAAGAACATGCAAATTTTTAGGTTATTATTTTTGTCAGACATAATTTAGTGATTTTATTTACACTGCGTCGGCATCGTCGTGATACGATAAAGCTTTAAATATAACTATAATATTTGCGATTTATAATAATCTCGGACGTATAATATTCGTGTTATATTAATGGCTATAAAAAAATAAATTATTCAAATTGCAGCAAATATGTTATATTGCAGAAGTTGATGATATTTCTTAAATTCTTGATACACAATACCTATGTCTTGGATGTGTTAGTTATTGAGAAAAAGGCTTATTTTAAATCAGCGAAATGAAAAACGCCCGATATCTCTCAAACTAATCAAGTTAGCCATGATCTGTTAATAGTATTATTATTATATCCTAAAATCAGGTCATATCGTGTATATTATATTTTTTCTTTCTTTTGACGTTACCGAGATAGCCTAAGTAAACATCGATTTAGGGCCACCCAAATGACGTTCATTAATTTAACTTCTCCGACCACAATATGAATAATCCGCCTTTTTTAAGTTTCAATTTGTTCACTTTTGTTATCCTACTACTCGTATTGTATTATTTACCCTCAAACAATAAAGAATAAAAAATGTTCAAGAATTGAACTAAAAAATCTTTTATTTATATGGAAAGCAAGAATGTTTTTGAAGAAAAATTTTCTGTAAAAATTTTTATTTTTACTTTCTCCATACAAAATTTGGGAAAGTATTATAATCGTGAATATTAAAAAAAATACGTTTTGATGTCACTAGATACGATTTCGAAAATTTTTTGAAAAAAAAAATTGTATCTTTGTGCGCTGTATCTGAAAAACGAATTAAAAAATTAAAACTTAACTTTGAACATAAGCTTTATTTAACAATTCGAAGAACTGAGGTTTTGGTAAAATTTACAAAACCAGGAGTGGGCGTTTGCAAAATTTAATAAAGACGAAATATAGCCTGAATAAGTAAATATTCAACCATACGTCTTACTAAAATTATTAATTTACCTTAACCGTTTTTTGGTTTTTGCTTAAAACATTTAAATATGATATACAGTGTGTCTGCTTAAGTTCGCACCATATGGAAAACTTTTTTATTATTAATTTTACGAAAAAAAGTTATTCTTTATAAAAAGTTCTGCATGATCTTAAACTTAAAATGCAACCATCAGATATTAATTTTTTTTAGCCGTCTACGCAGTTTCTCAAAAAATATGAATTTGGTTCAAGAATAAATTACCTTTACTTTTGACAATATCGAAAATTGCTATTAAGAAAAGTTGATCAGAACTAAAAACTACGTTCAAATATGCAATTACATCCAATTACATGTAAAAAACTGTGTTCTTTTTTTATCTAAAATAACAATGCAAATGTAACTGTAGTTGCGTAAAATCTAGGATGCACTGATAAACAAATGGTTTCTTGATAACAATAATTTTTTGACAGTGAACGTCAAATAAAATTTGTTAACATGCCGGTGATATTAAGTGTGAAAGAAAAAGTAGAAATTGTGTTAATCGTTGGTGATAATTATAAACTTATCGTGACGCAGCTGAAATATTTAACAACAGGCATCCAGAGAAAAATATACATCAGTAATGAGAATTATGAAAAAATTCAAATCATGTGGAAATGTTAATAATAAATTCACAAACAAACATCGAAAACCTGTTGCAAGTGAGGAGATGAAGTTAAATGTAATGTTATCTGCAGTAGAAAAACCTAGATTGTCTCTGCGAAAAAGGGCATCTTCACTTCCAGATAAAATTGTGGTTTCCATTTAAACCACAATATATCCATAGTTTAAAACCTGGAGACTACGACAGACGACACGAATTTTGTTTTCTTATCCAAGGAAAGCTAGAGGACGATCCTTTTTTGGCTAGCAAAATATTTTTTTCTGACGAAGCTACATTTACGTCTAATGGGACAGTGCCTTCGCAAAATTATCGACGGTGGACTGACTCCAATCCTCACTTTACGATTAAAACTCGCGATCAGTATTATTTTAAAACTAACGTTTGGTGCGGCATTTACAAGGATAAAATGATTAGCCCTTTTTTCTTTCGGCAATCTATGACTTGTCAACGATATCTAATTTTTTTACAAAATCAGCTGCATGATTTTCTTCGTGATCTTCCAAGACATGAACGGCAACAGGTATGGTACCAGCAGGATGGTGCAACATGTAATACTACGATGGAAGTAAGGCAATACCTTGAAAATATCTTTAATGGAAGGTTAATTCATAGATATTCCGATATTTTTTGGCCAGCTGGGTCGCCAGATTTAACCCCGTTACATTTTTTCTTCTGGGGTTACTTAAAAGAAAAGATATATCAACACAGGCCATTCACAAACATAGAACATTTGGAAACAATTATTACAGAAACAATTCAGGGTATAAGTCCGAATATAATTAAAAATGTATTGAGGGAATTTTCTTCTAGAACGGAAACCTGTATTGTAAGAGAAGGTGGATACGTTGAAGCAATAGTGAATTGATAATAAACTATTACACTCTTGTTATGCAATTAACATTATTAGCAGTTGATAAATATTGTAAAATAAATTATTTTGTTATGTATCATTTTTAATGCATCATCAAAATAATGCAACATGGAGGTTAAGAGACGTAAAGTTAAAGAGATAACAGATCAAAGGTTCTGATATTTTCAAAAATAAATTAACTTTACTGTTGGACAAAATTGATATTTTCTAATAAACCTGATGATTGTATTTTAGATTTTAGAACATGTAGAACTTTTTATGAAGAATAACTTTTTTTCGTAAAATTAATAATAAAAAAGTTTTCCATATGGTGCCAACTTAAGCAGACACACTGTATTTAATACAAAAAGCTTTATTTAAATTATGAAACTAATAAAGGACTGCGCACTTTTATTAATAAATGTATGTTGTATACTCTTTGATTTTCGAGAAAAAAAAAGAAACTTTTTTCTGTATAGTTACATCAATATATGAATAAAAATGGTGTTGTGGCCATCATGTTACTTTCTCCGATTTTATGGCATAATAGTTATTTATGATAAGTGTTAGAAGTGGCACTTTAAAGTAAAATATCCGAAATATATTTTTTTTAATAATCGTCCTAGACAAATAAAAGTACATGTTTTTTTTCATCAGGAGAACTAGAGAAGTCGAATGCCGTTTTAAATTTTAGCTAGCTAAAATAGTAAGAAAGATGTCAAGCCAGTTGGAAAATTTCAGAACGGCCGTAGCGAAGAAATGAGAACTCAAAATCGAGCGCGGTTGGCATATCTGTTTTACTTAGTCGGATTCAACTAGAAATGGCGATTTGAAAATTTTGACGGTAAACATGAAAAACGAACCGAGGGTCCCCATTCCGTTTGTATTGATTTTCTGGACAAAACACTCGTATGATTCTGATTTTATACACGTCACTGTAACGACCTTATTGAGATTTGTTTGGTTGAGAATAAATGTTAACTTATAGCCTGCGAAGTAAACGCAAAGAAAATTCGAAAATGTAAGAATGGGAACAGTCAACTTTTTTAATAATCATTCTGAATCAATAAAATTAAATGTTTTTTATTTTATCAGGAGAACAACAGAAGTCAATTGACGTTTTAAAATATCAGCTAGTTAAAATAGAACAAAGTTGGTAAGCCAGTTGGAAAATTTTTGAAAAAAAGAAAACAATTTTCATAATCATAGACCAAAACTAACAAAAATTTTCAAAAAACATTTATTTTATGAAAAATATTTTGAAACAAAAGATGTTAATTTCCTTGTTATCATCAATATTTCTACACATGTTTTTGTAATATTTTGAATATTTTAAATTTTTTCGGAAAGAACCAAAAACGGTTCAGGTACACCCGCATCCAGTGTACGAAATTTTACCAAAAGCCTTTTGTGTTCTTCGGATTATTAAATAAGGCTTATGTTCAAAATTTACTGTTAATTCCTGTATTAGTTTTTGAAATAGAACGCGTACAGGTCAATTAGAAAAAATCAGATTACAATACTACAATTGACAATTTAAATATACAGGGTGTTTCAGGGCTCTGGGAAGGGTCAATCACGTGCTTATTTGTCAAACTTTTGAAAAATGTTTTACACAAAAGTTGTGCAGAATAGTGAGCTGCATGCTCTAAAAATATTTAAATATATACAGGGTGTCTTATAACAAAGTTACAGACCAAATTATGTTTTTTTTTTAATGGAATACCTTGTATATTTTAGCATTTTTGGATTCCTTGATACTTGGAGATTGAAATGACTTAGGCTTCCGCGATTGAAACCAAGCCGTTTTCGTGTTATTCAGTTGTTTATACAAAAATTTGAACAAAATTGTTAAAGTGCTCCCCTAAAACTAATAAAGATAATTCATTCTAATTTAGTGGTAAAGTTTAGTTGAACTTTAGTCTTCAAAATTACTCTATCAACCAAAACATAACTCAGCGTATTATACAGGGTGATAGCCATTCGCAAACTGCACTGCAATTTCAATTTTTTTTCAAATGGAACACCCTATATTTTATTTCATAATTTAAAAGTTCATTAAGTAAGCTTTCGTTTCATATTTATTTATATCTGAAGTTGATGGTTACTCTAATATTTCAAAATTCGTTGATAATTTGCATGTTTTTATTATTAGTTTTAAAATCTTGTGCACAAATTTTTTTTTCCAGAAATTGTTGAAATGGCATCTAGGGACCCCAAAACGGATATTTCCGTAAAAAAAAATTCTCGCACCTCGTAACGGAGAAAGTAAAAATGTTGATATTTTGATGGTATAATATAATAGTTATTTGTTTTTATACTTTCATGGTTTATTTTTAATTCAAATGACATCGATATACTACTTTCCGCGTTACGAAGTACGAGAAAGTATCGTGATCGTGATTTTTTCCAAAAAATTTTTTTACGGAAATATCCGTTTTGGGGTCCCTAGATACCATTTCAACAATTTCTGGAAAAAAAAATTGTGTCTGTGTGTGCGTGTGTGTGTGTGTGTGTGTGTGTGCTGTGTGCGCTGTATCTCAAAAACTAATAGAGCAATTGATATGAAACTTTGAACATACGTCTTATTTGATAATCCAAAGAACTGAAAAGTGGTAAAATTTCGTACACCAAGTGGGTGTTTACCTTAACTGTTTTTGTTTTTTGCCAATATTTTCTTAAATATGAAAAATATCACAAAAACATTTAAGCAAACATTAAAGACAAAAAGACAACAAAGAAATGAACATCTTTTGCTTGAAAATATTTTTCATAAAATCATTGCTATTCGAGAAAAAAAAATTATTAATTTGTTTTTAATTTTTGGTTTATAATTTTGAAACGATAAGAGTTACAGCAAATTTATATAATAATTGCAGAGAATGCCAAAATGAACAACTTCTAAAGAATAAGTTTTTTCCGAAATCTCGTTAGTTTTGAGTAAACCGAGTTTTTGAATTTGAAGTATAATTTTTCCATCTTTCATAATTTTGACGTTTTAAATGTCAGTTTCATCCGATTTTACGCAACGCTCGATGTACATTTAAAATATGATTTCAATTGAAAATAAACAACGAAAAAGTAAATGATACCATCAAGTCGGAGAAAGTAATATGATGGCCACATCACCATTTTATATTTAAATATACATCGAATGTTTTGCAAGATCGGATGACACTAACGTACTGTCAGTTTACTCGAAAACTAAAGAGATTAAAAAAAAAAGTTTTTTTTTAATCTCAACAACCCATAAAGATAGATTATTGATTTTGGCTTTTCTACAATTATTATTAATATAAATTTGATGTAACTATTATCATTTCATAATTATAAACCAAAAATAACAAAAATTTTGTATAATTTTTTTTTTTAGAAACTCATTTGAGTTTATGAAAACTATTTTCAAACAAAAGGTGTTTATTTCTTTGTTGTCATCAATATTTGTTTAAATGTTTTAAAGTAAACAGCCACTACAAAATTTTACCAAAAGCCTTTCAGTTCTTCGGATTGTCAAATAAGACCTAAGTTTAAAGTTTCATGTCAATTCCTGTATTAGTTTTTGAGATACAGCGCACGCAACCAGACATACACACACACATTTTTTTTTTCCAGAAATCGTTGAAATCGCCTCTAGGGACCTCAAAACGGATATTTCTCTTAAATTTTTATTTTTTTAAATGTTCACAATCACAAAACTTTCTCGTGATTTATAACGGAGAAATAAAAATTGTAGAAAATGCCAAAATTAACAATTTATAAAGAATACGTTTTTTTTCCGAAATCCTATTAATTAAAAAATGGTGATGTGGCCATCATGTTACTTTCTCCGACTTGATGGTATTATTTATATTTACGCTTTCATGGTTTATTTTCAATTTAAATCATATTTTAAATGTACATCGAGAGGATGACACTAACGTTTAAAACGTCAAAATTATAAAAGATGGAAAAATTATACTTCAAATTCAAAAACTCAGTTTACTCAAAAACTAAAGGCATTTCGAAAAAAACTTATTCTTTAGAAATTGTTCATTTTGTAATTTTCTACAATTATTATTCACATAAATTTGCGGTAACTATTATCGTTTCATAATTATAAACTAAAAATTAAAAAAAAATTAATAAATTTTTTTCTCGAATAGCAATGATTTTATGAAAAATATTTTCAAGCAAAAGATATTCATTTATTTGTTGTCTTTAATGTTTGTTTAAAAAATTTTGTGATATTTTTCATATTTAAGAAAATATTGGCAAAAAACAAAAAACAGTTAAGGTAAACACCCACTTCCGGTGTACGAAATTTTACCAAAAGCTTTTCAGTTCTTCAGATTATCAAATAAGACGTATGTTCAAAGTTTCATATCAATTGCTCTGTTAGTTTTTGAGATACAGCGCACACAGACAGACACACACACACACACACACACACACACACACAGACACAAAAAAAAATTTCCAGAAATTGTTGAAATGGTATCTAGGGACCCCAAAACGGATATTTCCGCAAAAAAATTTTTTGAAAAAAAAATCACGATCACAATACTTTCTCGTACTTCGTAACGGAGAAAGTAAAAAATAATAAGCATACCACAACAATCATAGAAATTCCTTTAGTACAATCAAATCGAAAAAAGTTACGCGGTGTTATTTTTTATTTTTTTTAAATGTATTTTATATTTTATCCAAGTAGTTTTTTCGCGAATTTTCGGTAATTTTGACAGTCACAGCTTCAAAAATGAAACTCCTTGGGTATTTATTTTTTTCTTTCTTCATATGAGCCGCCCTGTATCAAAAATCAATATGGATTTAAATATTTGTACCTTGCTACACACAAATAACTATAACTATTCCTTGTATACGCCAATAAAATCAATGCCTAGTTGTAACTTTTCAGGAAATACAACATTAACCGTAAGGCTGATGTAGTGACCTGAGTAGCTAATTTCGTTTGGTGAACCAATCAGGACTAAACTGTAAACCCCAATCGACCCTCCGCAGCTCGTTCCATCCATTTTGGCAGCGATGGTGGATATATCTACCGGTATCGGGATTCATTTACTTTAATTACCTTTGCAGAGTAATTAAGTAGGAGCGAACCTTTGTTGCTTTGCATCTGTGTGTGAGTGCAAGTGCGTCCCGGGGGAGGCCCTTTGCGCCCCCCAGCCTCTTTTAATTAGGTAACTGATGACTTGCGTAAACTCTAATTATCGAATTTGAGAATGTTCTAATTTGATAAGTGGCTGCTGCTGGTGCACTTAACGTCGTTTACTTACGCCGCTGAAAGGGTGCCTAAATGCTCGTCAGTCCCCGATTCTCGAGCGTAATTTACCAACCTGAAACAAAAAGAGACGGTTTTATTAATTTGATAATACTTTTCAATTAATTATTTGATTATACTAATTAGATTACTTTATAAAAGTGTTGTTTCATTATAAGATAATTAGTTTCTTATAGCTTGTTATGCTGGGAATGAATGAGTTGACAAAATGTTTGTTTTTTGTATTAAAATTACAATGTAAGTATATTTTAACTATAATTTAACCAATTAATCTAGAAACATATAGTTAAGGTTTTTTTTTAATATTCACGTATTCGTTGTTGATATTATTGAGGATAATAATATGAAATATACTATCTTTTACAAATCGTTATGGTATTATTTGTAGATTAAATAAAAGGCATAGAAAAATATCCAAAATACAAACACATTGATACCTTTTTTGTTGATTGTTTGAAGTAGTTATGAATTAGAAATGTAAATTTTCCTTAAAATATGAATTTTACATAATATAATGAATTACTCACATTTACTCAGATGCAACTATTATCAAAATACATATTTGCCAGAAGACGGCCTTAGTCCTATTAAAAATTAGATCCAAACTGACAAGTGTAATGTATGTTTGATAGTTTAATGTTATTGCATTTAGTAAATCCCTTCTGGATTCGCATTAAGAGCGATGTAGCAATTAATTGTTGCTAATATCTGGTAATAAGGTATTCTGGTTGTGTGGAGCCATTGTATCTAAATCGTTTTAATAAATGGAGTAGCTAGAGTACGGTGGTGGTTCAAAATAAAGCCCCGTTTTCGACCCTGCCCTTTATATGCAGCGTCGGCTTTAAGGGCTAATTAACCTCCCTCCCATCCATGTTGTTCGGCCCCACGATCCCTCTTATGAATAACACCGGTATCTCGTTACATCTGAATCTTAGTCGCTGTAATTATTTTGTTTACTCGATAAATATTGGTTTATCCAGCGCTTTGGGGGTGCATAAATTTGTAGCTACAATCTCCGAACTTTGAATTTATACAACTTTAATTGTTGTTCGGCGGCGGATCTCGCCTCGTAAATTCCGGCGATTTCTTGGGCGGTTTGTTGCTGTTATTGTTGTTGTTCGGAAACTATCAACAATTAATTTCGCGATGTGGAAAGCTCCACCGCCGTGTTCGGTGCAGATATTCATCGGAAATGGATTTATGGGGAACGGCAATCGCGTGCATCCCTTGAAAATGGGGTATGCACACAGCATGCATTGATTTACAATTTAATACTTCCACAATTGTCTCGAATAAAGTGTAAACTTTTGTTTACTTCCCATTTTTAATATTGCAAATTAACATTATTTCTATAATGAATTTTTAGTCATTCATTGTAGCACAAGTCCTTAAAACATTGGTCAATAGTTAAACAAATTCATTGGAAAATCATTTCGCAAACTGTTTTTATAAAACAATGATCAAAAATTGTCATTATCGGGGGCAACTTAGAAAAACAGAATTCGAGCCTTTGCTGAGTACATAATTTTGATAGCTGACACATGTTGTATTTGAGTCAATATTGAATATTTTTTATCACAATGTAATATTGTCACGAACCGGTGTTATTTGACATAAAAGTACATTTCGTTCGTGGTTACTCCAGATGGGAGTAGGATTTCGTCGACATTTGCCGTCAATAGTTTTTTCCGCTAATCTAACAAAATCAAGCAGGCATGAAGAAGAACACTGGACAGTACATCGGTGTTCCACCATGAAGGGGTGAACTTGTTAATACATCCTTTTAAGTGTCACATATGTAGGTTTCTTAGTAAGTCACAAGCTGGAGTCTTAGGTTTGTTAGGTAAATACCCGAAATTTTATATACCTTTATGTTGGTTACCTATTGCCCCTGGTCTTGAAGTCGCCACGACCTCTACACGACAATATTCAAGACTCTCTAAAGTCATAAACTGATAAATGGATACTTAAAGCAACTTTGTGTTTACATTAAATCTGTTCGATGTCATGGCGTGTAATCAATTTGTAAGTGGATGCTTAAAGCTCGTTCGTATTTATAGATTAGCTGATGGTTTATGAACATCTTTAATCTGTATAGTAAATGAGAATGTTGGGTTGATATCATGACTTTAAAGATGTTTTTTTGAGGAATTTTTTATTTGGGCTAGATGTTGGTATTGCGAGTTTTACAAGATTGTTGGTGGGGGATTTACAAAACATTTCTATAGAAAATAGATAGATCAATTGACATCAGTAGTAGAAGTAGTAGTGGTATTTGTTGAAGCAATTTGCCTAATAATAGTAATAATAATAATAATAAATTGCTTTATTTGCATAAACAAAAGACAAAAAAAGTAATAGCATCAATAACACAGTAACTTAAAAGTAGATACATAAATAAATATTATGATGCGAGAAAGATAAGAACGCAAATCCTAAGGTCGGATTCAGCTTTGAGTACATTCTCAATGCTGCTCTTCCATCCAAACCTTGCAGTATTAGAATATAACAAAAGTATTATACATCCGAAGGTATAGAAATAAACATAACATTCAATCGGTAACCAAATACACATAAGGAGAATAATATATATGGAAAATGAGAGAGCACAAAAACCCACCCTTCACAACATATAGTACATTTTTTTTAATTCCGCTTTAAATTTTCTTAAATTGTAATGTTTAAAATTGTTAGGTATTGCATTATACATTTTTTCTACGGCCATGTTATAATTCATTCATAACGATTCAGAAATTTGAATCATTATGACCATCATAATGATTCAAATTTTCATAATGCAACGAGCTACAAATAATTGCGAAAATTAAATAGCATCGCGTCAGCATTGGTCGGTCAGTTGTCACTTTGACATAATACTCGTAACCAGTCAAAATAATTTCCTGTATTATAATTATAAAATGAGTGGGTCACAGCGACAGTGAGATTCAGTTAACACCACCTGATATACTGAAAAAGGCAAAAGAAGCCTGCGATAATTTACTTCCAACGAAATCCAGGAAGTACTATGAAAAAGCATACAAATTATTGACGGATTGGCAATATAAAACAATTTCTACAATTGTACAGAAATGACTATTATTAATTTTGTTAATCCTGAAAAAATGTATTTAATTGTCTATTTATGTTACTATTGCCAATCCTTATTAATTACTTATCTATTTAATAACCTAGTTTATACATTTTCATAAAAATATATTCTCTTGCATTTTTTTACGATTTACCCCAAGAACAGAAAAAATAAATAAAAACCTAAATGGCTGTAGAAAAAGTAATGTATGCAACTCCCACATTATGACTTATTAATGCATTCGTACGAATTACAACACTCGCTCGCATGCTCGCTCGAGTTGTAAACTTCGTACTCATGCATTAATAAGTGTCATAATGTGGTCGTTGCATAATATACTATTATAAATTTGATAGGAGAAGGACCGTTCAAAAAGCAAGGTGCGATGCTTCGGTGGTGACAGGCGTTCCCTAAAACGAGTATTAATGTTATGAAAGTCTTCCCGAAAGATAATTTTATCATATAAGTAGGGTGGAGATTTACTGTGAATTAGCTTGTGGTAAAAGCATAGGGCCTGATACTCTCTCCTCCTGGACATCCATCCAACCATCCAGTTTCATTTAGCTTATGTGAAATTCTATCAAATTTCCTAATACCATGTATAAATCATAAACTAGAGTTTTGGACTTTTTGTATCCTGGAAGAGGTGAACTTATCGATGGCGCCATTATAAAGTGTTGAACAGTAAATAAAAAGTGACAAGACAAAAGCATTACATAATGGAATCTTCATTTCAACTGTCAGGCACGATCGATGTGGGTATATTTTTTAAGACTCATTTAAGCCGCGCTAATGCACTTATTTATTTGCCTTTTATAGCGAAATGTGTTGTCAACATAGACTCCAAGGTTCTTAGCCTCAACTGTATAAGGCACATTGACCCCATTTATGGAGATTGTCAATTGAGTAGAAAGTGCTTTGCAAACGCGCTTATTGCCAAACAGTAGGAATGAAGATTTCCCGGGGTCCAACATATTAGAGTATTCAAAAATTCTCTGTAAATCAGCACACATGCATTTCTGCCTCTTGAAAATTCTCGGGCTTAAAAGAGACGTAAAGTTGGCTGTCATCAGCATACCTATAGCCGTTGCAGAAAATCAATTGATTTAAAATATTAAATACATAAATCGTGAATAAAAGAGGACCGAGGACAGAGCCCTGCGGGATCCCCTGCGAAATATCTAAAAAGTCCGATCAGTGCTTTCCGAGCTGAACACACTGTTTACGTCCGCACAAGTAGTTATACCGAGTGTCTGGGATAAGGGGCGAACATAGGGATTTAACATGTAAAATTAAATATGTGTGATTATTAGCTCCCCTATTCGTTTTAGAGAAAAATCGTAAAGGAATATTTTTTAGAGAATTAAAAATTGTAAATGCATCATCCATTTAATTTACGTTTATACCAGAATACACCTCAGAAATAATAAAATAAGTTAAACAATTTACCATTTAATAAAAACCCTTGCCATGAGTTTGACAAATGACATGTCATAGTGAAAATAATTTTGCTAGTCAGATATCAATTCACGCATTGTAATTACTATAAACAATAACGTTGGGCTCGTTGTTAAGTGTAAACTAACATTCATCTGCAAAAAGTTTCGGTCTGTATTTGATCGATCCTGCATTATTTCACAGAATACACGCCTATTTACTTCATTCACTAGCAGTATCTCCTCATGGTATTGATGCTTGTAGGAATGATAACCATGCTTCTTCGGCACTTTCTGTACAGAGAATTTAGACATGCACTCACGAGCAATGCATCGTATGCTAGTTGTTGGTTCAGCATTTATCAAACCCAAAACTGTTTCTTCCAATTTCTCGTTGTTTGTTTTGTTCCGTTTGCATGTAATGTTAATGTTTTTAAAATAATATTTGTTGAAATTGGACTATTAAAATACGCTTTGAATCAACTGCCACTATATTTGCTGTATTTTCAATTTTTTTCACAAACTTGGTAATTGTTAGACGGAATTGGTCGATTGATAAATTTAACCGAAAATGTCGCGAACTATGAGTAAACTGACGCCACTGCATTTTTTTTCATATCGAATACGCTTTCTTCATTGGAATAACTCAGATTATTGTTCATAGTAATTACAATGCGTGAACTGATATTTGACTAGCAAAATTATTCTCACCATAACATGACACTTGTCAAAGTCATGGCAAGGGTTTTTATTAAAAGGTAAATGGTTAAACTTATTTCTATTATTTCTGAAGTGGATTCTAATACAAAAGTAAATTAAATGGATGATACATGTACAATTTTTAATTCTCTAAAAAATATTTTTTTACGATTTTTGTCTAAAATGAATAGGGGAGCTAATAATTTCACATATTTAATTTTATATGTTAAATCCCTATGTTCGCCCCTTATCCCAGACACTCGGTATAATAATGTGATGGCCGATTCGTCCAGACGTATTTGCTTTAGTAATAGTGTTAGAGTATCATGGTTAACACAGTCAAAAGCTCTACTGTAATCCAGGAGAACTAATAGTGTAAGATGATCCTTATCAGTGGCTGATAGGAAGTCATCGGAGATTTTCAGCAGAGCTGTTTCACAGCTGTATCCTCTACGAAATCCATACTGTAGCTGTGGTAGAACGGAGTTACTTTCCACAAATTCGAGCAATTGCTTCTTCATAATTTTTTCAAAGATTTTGGAAACGGTGGGAAGAATACTAATCTTAAATCCGGTGGGATTAGTCACCTTTGGTATAGGATTAATAATGGCATGTTTCCAACAATTACGAAATAACGAATATAAGATGCAGCTATTAATAATGTGCGTTATATACGGCACTATAGTCGGGCAGCACAACAGCAACATTTTAATATTTACATTATCATACCCCATTGCGGACGTTTTAATTTTGAGTAGAAAGCTCCATATAGTTTGTTCGTCGACCAATTTAAACTTAAATGCGTCATTAGAAGGGAGAAAATTATCAGAGAACACTTCATTAATATTCACAATATGTTGTCTAGGCTTTGGAATGCTATTCCGAAAGTAATTGTTAATAATGTCAACATTACACAACTGGATAGGTATGCTAGGAGGCTTCTTATTAAGCCCTAGAGAATCCAAATGTGTTCCATATAAAATCCTAGAGAATCCAAATGTTTCCATATAAAATCCTTACTCTGTATACGTAAAATGTATGCATAGTATGCGCGTTTTTCATTTTTTATAGCAACGCTTGTGTAATTTCGCAGCTCTTTATAATAATCCCAATGAGAGGGATTGCCTGTTTTTTTTGTGCTTAGCTTTTGCTTTAATTAAGAAAATAACCATTAATTGTAACCCAATGGAGAATGGTACCGGCCATCCATCCATATTTCGTCCTGGGCCAACGTTGCTTGATTCTAGCAATCGCTGGTCTGGCGCTGAAACCGAATGCGCCAACTACCGGCGTTTAAGTTGACGTGATTATTTCGAAGAAAGTTTTTTCGAGATTTTAAATCTAGATGTTAGGATTGCGGGTATAGCAAAAGTGTCTTATAATTACACCATCTGCAGGGAATTTTAAAAACTCTTCTATGAGAAATAAAAAACGTTCATTTACGGGCAAATGTCTGTGGATTCGCAAAAGGTTTCTTATGAAGGATTATGTACAAGCTTTGAAGGTGGGTAATTTAGATGAGGATTTGTAGAGCCATAGGTTGTGCCACAAAGATATTTTGTAAATATGAGGGGAAAAATTAGTATTTAATTCATTTCTGGAAACACAAAATTTTTTATACGTAAGACATCTGTACCCTTGCTATAAGTTTTTGGTATGTCCTAGAAAAATGGGCTTGGAATCAAAAATAATTCTTAAGGATTCACATGGGGCCGCGGTGGCCTAGTGAGTAGAGATCTTGCTCACGGGCCTCGTGGTAGTGGGTTCGAATCCCATCCGTGCGGTCACTTTTTCGGAACGAAGAAGTGGCCGTGCGGGTCCATGGATGTCTAGTGTATGTCCCATTCATTATCAAAAATGAAATCTCAACGTAATTATCGTTAGTGTCCGAAAAGTACATACGTACGCCACATATGAATATTTTACAAATCGAAGAATGCTTTCATTGTTTTATCAGCTCAAGTTTGGAGTGTTGCTATTTTATTTTTGGCTAAATTTTAGAAGCTGTTTATTTTTATGTAAAATACAAAATGCATTGTTTTTGGCGAATGTTGAGCTTTTTATAGAAAATTCTTAGTTTAGTTATTTTTTTATAAAATGCATTTTTCGTTTTTCTAGTTCGTTTGAAGTGTTGCTATTTTGTTTTTAGCTAGGATATAGCAGCGATTTTTACGTTAACCTAAAATGCTTTTTTATTCAACGAATGTTCAGCTTTTTGGCGAATATCTGGTTTGGTTAATTTTTTACAAGTTTCCACACTAAATAATCAATTTTTTGTTTTTTTAGTTCAAATTTGGATTGTTGCCACTTTGTTTCCAGCCAAACTGTAGAAGATATTTCAATGTGAAATCATTATTTTTTTATAGATGTTAAGCTTTTCAAGTAAATTCATTGTATGGTTAATTATTTACTTATTTTTTAAGTCCAAGAATGTATTTTTCGTTATTGTAGTTAAGGTTTGGAGTGTTGCTACAACATCACCAAATACTCGAGACATATTGCGCCGTGTAATTATTTACAAATTTTTAAGACTTGAACTTTAAGGCAAATTCTGTGTTTAGTTAATTTTCTCCAAGTTTGTACAAGAATCCATTTTTAGTTTTTTTAGTTCAAATTTGGACTGTTGTCAATTTGTTTCCAGCTAGGATATAGATAATATTTCTATCTGAAATCATAAATGCCTTGTTTTTTGATAGATGTTGAGCTTTTAAGCAAATTCCTGTTTTGTTTAATTATATACAATTTTTTTAAGTCAGAGAATGTTTTTTGAGTGTTGCTAGTTTGTTTTAATTTTAATTGATCTAATGGATTCACTTTATTACAGATTTATTAGATATAAATAAGCTAAATCGGCAACATAATAGAAAATTAATTAACTCCAAATATTAAAAACCATCATCGACTATATTCGATTTCTTTTCATCCATCTACGCATTAATGACATACGTACTGCACAAGACCGACAAATCTAGGCAGAAAGACCTCTGGTCGATAGCCATTTGGCAGATTAACTAACTAATAATTTTATTATATGCCTGTTAATTATATACCGAAGGAAAAAAAAATGAAACACTTGAAATTCATGAAATTTCGACCATTTTCAAACCGCCATAACTCGGCATTATGTGCAAAAAACCTCAAATTGCACTTTTTTTCAGACACCCATAACTTGATGCCAAATCGTCGTAGGAACTTCGTTCTTCGAGTCCTGCATAGGGAATTGGTCAGATTTTAATGCCTTTATAGTGGGTCGAGTCGACAAAATTTTTTTCTTTTTTTTTTCACAGGGGTGCTAGAGGGGGGGTATAAGGGGTTACTCTCAAGTTCGCATGCATGACTTTAAAGAAGACACATCAAAGTTTTTCGCCCTCAAAGATTCATCAAAATCGATTAAAAATACGCTGAGTTATGGCGGTTTGAAAATGCTCGAAATTTCACGAATTTCAATTGTTTCATTTTTTCCGCCAGTGTATGTATTGTTTCTGTTATTAAAGATGTATTACCTAAAAGTTGGCTTTTTTATTAAAGTTGAGCTTTTTTAGCTAATTTCTTGTTTAGTTGTTTTTTACGTATGTCCAAACCTAAGAATGCAGTTTACGTTTTTCAGTTCAAATTTGAGGTGTTGCCTTTCTGTTTGCACCTAGGATATAGCGGTTATTTTTGTGTGAAATCAGAAATGCATTATTTGTTTATGCATGTTTTGCTTTGAAAGCAAATTCTTTGTTTGGTTAATTTTCTACAATTTTCCAAACCGAATAATGCAGCTTTCGTTTTTTCAGTTAGAGTTTGAAGTATTGCCATTTTATTTTCAGCTAGGAACCAGTAGTTATTTCTATGTAAAATTAGAAATACAATTTTTTTTGACGGACGTTAAGTTGTAAAAGCAAATTCCTTGTTTGGTTAATTTTCCAAATCGAAAAATGCAGTTTTTGTTTTTTTCGGTTAGATAGATAGATAGATATAACTTTATTCACATTAGCCACTATATACAGATATATTTACACATAAGGAAATATTCAAGCGGATGTGAGACGTCCAATAATTTAAGTCTAAAAATTTATAAAATTTTGTATAAAAAAACTAAAATATATATAAATCACACTTATAATAACATATACAAAGCATTCACATACTAAAGCGTATGATCATGTTACGGTACTAACGGTTTTTCAATCCTAGTCGGACTTACAATCCTCTACAAATTCACTAAACGTATAATAGCATTTACCTATTAGAAAATGTTTCAAGTTTCTTTTAAATATTTTTATGTTTCCGGATATCTTCAAATGTTGTGGGATCAAATTGAACACAAGCATGCATGAAAACTTGGGAGATTTTTTGTAGAGCTCGCTGTTATGGGCTTGAATTCTGAGGTCGTGTTAATGTCGAGTGTCGTGATCATGGACATCTTGACTTGTGGTGAACGAACGTAAATTTTGGGCAGCGTATATTGCGCATTTATATATAAATACTCCAGTCACAGTTAGCAATTTGTTATCTTTGAACAAGTCCCGACATGAATTTCTTCTCTTCAGATTGAAGATGAGGCGAATGATACGTTTTTGTGAAATTGAAATTCTTTGAACATTGGTCGCCCTGCCCCAAGATATGATATTGTACGCTATGTGGGGATAGGCTAGTGCATAATATACATTTAACAATGATTCTTTTGAATGATTAAATTTTAACTTTAAAATGGAGAAATATGCGCTACTCATCTTAGAGGACACATGATCAATTTGCCTATTCCACGTTAATCTTGCATCGATAAAACTGCCAAGGAATTTAGTATTTGACGCATTATTTGATATTGGATCTGTTGGTGGTTTCCTATTGTAAAATTGGATGTTGACCGTTTTTTCCGTATTAAGAATTAATTTATTCATTGTACACCATTTTGCAACCTCGGAATGGATGATATTGATTTTATCCTTAAGACCTTGAGGTGTTTGTGCGGAAATTACTACTGACGTGTCATCTGCAAAATTAATCATGTGTCCATCACTGATAAATTGGTGTAAATCATTAATAAAAAGCAAGAAAATCAAGGGTCCCAGGGTTGAACCCTGAGCTACCCCTTCAGTAGTGTTATATGTTTTTGACCTTTTCCGCTCAATCTCTACATACATTTGTCTGTTAGTTAAGAAAGAAGTAATTAAATCTAATATATTTCCTCTAATGCCAAGGGCTGATAGCTTTTGGGTTACGAATTCTACATCGATGGTGTCGAACGCTCGGGAGAGGTCGTAAAGAAGTGCGGCTACGTTTCTACCAGCATCCACTTGAGAATATACTTCATCGATGAACGTTATCATTGCACTTTCTGTAGATTTGCCTTCACGGAATCCGTGCTGATTTGGAGATAGTAACTTGAATTTGTTTATGTAGTTCCATAATTGTTCGTTGAAGGTTCGTTGAAGTTCGAAGTATTACCATTTTGTTAGCAGCTAAGATATAGCGGTTATTTCTGTGTTCAATCCGAAAAACATTGATTTTGACAAATGTGTGAAGTTTATCAAGCAAATTCATTGTTCGGTTATTTATTTGCAATATTCCAAAACTAAAAATTCATTTTTCTAAATACAATAAAACGAAATGTAGCCTGAATATATGAATATTCAACCTGTTCATTAATCTGCAAGCAAAAATTAAGTCTTACTAAAACTATAAACAAATAACTTATTGAAACAACTACTTCCCTGGCTAGTGCCACGCCGGATATTGAATGATAGAAAAGAAATTTGCATGTTATTACTAGTACTACTAGATAATAACATTGGTTTAAGATCGTTTATTTCTACAGACAAGACTAACTTAGAAAATTATTCTAAAATGAAATGTGAAACTTTAAACTGTAAATGTTATTATTAAAATGAAAAAAACAGAAAACATTTTAACAAGGACACAAGTGCTAAACTTATCTAGTGTTACTAGATGAAACAAATTTGATAATAACTAAAAATACCACTGAATTAAAAAATATGTGAAAATTAAGTAACTAGCCATCTGCAGACGCAACAATTTCAAAGGCTCTGTCGCCGCCATTTTTCATTAAAATGACAATATAAATCTTTTCATTCATACCTCAATAAGTGTTAAATGAAGTCTCAGAAAAGAAATCCCATTCCTTTTTCTATACTCCCAAAATAAATCGTCAAAGTTAAACTTGTTTTTCGGCCGCTAGAATAGTGTTACCTCTTACGCAAATTCCTGCTTTTTTTGGCTCAATTAGATTATTTTTGGGGTACTGATTACGATTCTGAACTACGTTTCTCTCTAGCACGTAACTTTTTTTTTATATCGAGTCCGAAAATATGGTTACCAATTTTCCAATATGATTAACTTTTTAAAACATTACAGGAGATTACTCAAAGTTGTGCAACAACAAGAAAAGATGCTTATTGTTTCTAAAAATTGATGTTATCTTGAGATGATCCATAAACGCAGTATTGAGAAACAAAGATTTTGGCTTATATAGAGAAAATAAAATTGTATCAGAAACTTTGGATGATTGTGAAAATATCGGCCTTGAAAAAATCCTGACAAGCCTGCTAACGTTTCTACATCTAATCACTGTTACCTGCTATCTACTGGCAAGAAACTATTGGCTATAAGCATATATAATGGATAATGTTTTTTCCAATATGGAGGGGAACATTTCAACGAATCCAATTGATCCAGGATTCTCAGATCACATAGGCATCCATGTGAAAATAAATACTTATTGCGATAATGCAAAATTAGTTAAGAAAGCGATTCGCCCAATTACTAATGCTGGCAAGATACACCTTTATAATCATCTTGGTGAAATTAATTGGAGTTTGTTTGCTGATGTGAATATTGACATTAATACTAAGTTTGATTTATTTATAAAAACAATTCAGCAAAGTATTCATGAATCCTTTCCACAAAAAACCCTAATTGGTAAACAGAATAAACTTAATATTAAATGGTTCAATAAGGATTTAAAGCAAATGAGGGAGACGCTGTTTTTAATGCGTGAAGCGTCTATCAGAAATCCAGATCTTAAGGATAACTATTTAAGGTACAAGAAATCCTACCATCTTGCACTCAAAGATGCCAAAATAAAGGCGAATCATAATTTTCTCAGAAAATCCAAATTCGCACCAAAATCCATGTGGCAAATTATTAATGCCAATCAAAAACTTTCCAAACCTGACATAACCTGTCATATTGATCCTGATCTTACTTTAGTAAAATTGCGGAAACGCTTTTAGTTAATTTACCGCAATCACCTACTGACACAATAAAACTTATGTTACAAAATACTAGGCTTACCATATTTTTCTTTTAGGGAAGTTAGTACTTGCGAAGTCAGAAAAATTATAAAAACCCTAAAGAATAACCCTACCTTTCGTATATGTATGGGATTAACGTAGATATTATCAAGAGTGTTGTAGATATAATGATTTCTCCACTCACGAAATTAATTAATGCTTGCATTAAATCCTGCATCTTTCCTGACATCTTGAAAAATGCCTGCGTCATCCCCATCCATAAAAAGGGCAGTACCTGTGACCTAAATAATTATCGCCCAATATCACTCCTTCCTATTATCTCCAAAATATTGGAGAAAGTTTTGGCCAACCAGATCAGTGAGTTTTTTGAAGCCCATAAACTATATTCAAATGCTCAGTATGGTTTTCGTAGGGGAAAGTCGACGTGTGGTGCAGTTGTTGCTTTTGCTGAAGAAATTTTAAAGGGTTTTGAGGATGAAATGTATTCTTTTGCCTGCTTTTTAGATCTTAGCAAAGCATTTGACTACATTTCGCATGATGTTCTCTTGCGAAAACTTTACTGCTACAACTTTATGCCGTCCAGCTGCAGACTTATCAACTCATACCTTACTGATCGGTGTCAAATGGTGCGGGTTGGAGATCGAAACTCAGAGTGTATACCAATAAACAATGACGTTCCCCAAGGGTCAATTCTTGGCCCATTGTTGTTCTTAATTTACATTAATGACCTTCCAAACATATACAATAATTCATCGGTTATACTATATGCCGATGATACTACTATTAAATCAACGTCTTGTAACTTACAGACAGCAATGGACCAGGATGTACAGGCAAACAAAATCACGCTTGAATGGCTGACTTCAAACAGGCTAACTTTAAATAAAAGTAAAACGGTGAAAATCACGTTTTCCCTAAAGACATCTGTTCCATTCCAAGCAACTCATTCTAAGTTTCTTGGCATATGCGTTGATTCAAGGTTGTCCTGGAACGAACATGGTAACATACTTGCCACTAAGATCTATAAAAGTGTGTACTTATTGAGAAGACTCAACAGTTCACTCCCTCAGATAGCTCTTTGTACAGCTTATTTTGCTTTATGCCAGTCCCACATTTCATACTGCATCTTAACTTGGGGACATTCTGGAATCAGTGGGAGAATATTTAGGTTGCAAAGAAGAGCTATTGGAGCCATATCTAATTTACTATACAGAGATGATTGTAAATCTAATTTCATTTCTTTAAAAATTTTAACTGTGCCTTGCATTTTTGCGCTTGACTGATATTTGTTAAAACTAATATCAATAAATATATAATCCATAATCAGATTCACGAACACAACACAAGACAATCTTTGATGATCTATCCTCGCTGTCCAAGACTAACGAAAACCCAAAATGGGATAAACTACTATGGGCCTAAGCTATTTAATATGCTACCCGAACGAGTAAAAAATCTACCACTCAAGATGTTCAAAACCATCATTAAACGTTATT
Source organism: Ocypus olens (assembly GCA_910593695.2). Lineage (NCBI taxonomy): Eukaryota > Metazoa > Arthropoda > Insecta > Coleoptera > Staphylinidae > Ocypus > Ocypus olens. The sequence continues at coordinate 23,351,884 of OU343050.1, forward strand.
TAATCTCTAAGGCATTTTACAGTATCGAGGAACTTTTATCAAGTAGCCTTCAAGATATTGATCAATCTTAATTAGATTATTTTAAATTATTTATTATGTTTTTTTTTGTATACATCAAACATTTATATTCTGTGTATTTTTAATGTATTTTTATGAGTTTTTGTAAATTAAAACAAAAATTGTAACATTGCTAATTTTAACATGTTTGTTTGATTTACCGCATATATTCTTTTTATTATCTACTTGTCTAACAAATAATTATATTTATGTGTAGCTAGTGCTTATTTCTATGTATGACATGTGTTAAATGTACTGTTCTAGCACAAAATAAATATTACTATTACTATTACTATTACTATTACTATTACCATTACTATTACTATTACTATTACTATTACTATTACTATTACTATATTTTATTTCTGATTAATGAAAAAACTTTCTATTTATAGACGAGTTATATAAACACCAATATCGACGATTTAACGTGTTCACACAATCGTGCAAATTAATATGTACCTTAATAGAAAATATTGTTGAATTTTGCTCCATTTACCAGCTTTGCCTGTGCAAACAATCTCCGAATTGGAAAATATTTTAACCCTTTGGCCTACTTTCCTTACGCCCGAATGCAGCAGCAGAAACCAGTCCGGCTGAGGCACGCCTGGCGTGCCCAATTGTATGCGCACAAATTCATGCTTTTTCATGGCACAACTGAAAACGTAAAATATGGACTTCAAAAAATTCTGTTTCCCAAGAAAATGCATTCATTGTGCAGTACTACTAACGCAAGCGCTGCGGAAAGAGTTGAGCTCGTGCTCGATGTGATTGGACCAAGCGGCACGCCACGAGATATGCACGTGGTCGTTGTGTTTGGCCCGAACATTTAAACACGAGGAGTACTCGTGGTTATAGATCAAAGGGTTAATACCTGTACTACTTGAAGTTTATAAGGATGGCAAAATAATACTTCCTTAAAGGATGGTATGCAGTACAGTTCTCCATAAGTTTTACGCCACTGTCTGTTTTCTCCGTGTTAGCGCTTAGTGAAGACCTGCAGCGGCCAGAAGATTTTGTTTTTGGGTAGCACAATCTTATTTTAATCTCTAACCCAAGACGTAATTAAAATTGCGGATGGAGCTGTATTTATGTCATAGAGCTGGTAATGGGCACATTAAAAACGATGGAAATTTTTATGTGGAAATGGCGGTTCCAAACATGCAGTGACATAAAGTACATATTTGTTTTGTTTTAGGGAAATATTTATTATAATGTCATCATTCTTAGATTAAGTTACACTTAATGTTAATTTCATGTTGTAGTTATGTAATACGTAATTTAGTTTAATCAGTTATATCTATTTTATATATGTGCAAAATTATTGTTCAACTAATATAAATAGATTAAAGCTATATGTATCAATAAAAAATCCAGAAATTTATTGTTTTAGTTTCAACGCCTTCTTAAAACCAAGAGCTTTTGAGATGAAACTTCAAACTTATGACTTTTAAAATGATAGAATGAGATGAAAAGCTACTGGCAAAATCGAAATTGGGTCTTAAAAAGTTTTTAACAGTGAGAAGCTGTACATTATTAAAAATTCAGTTTTTTTTTATTTTTTGATTATATTTATCAATTTATAATTCCATTTTCATTAATTTAAACAGTCTTAAAGCCAAGAGTTTTTTTTTTCAAAAACGCGTTAGTTTTTTAATCGTTATTTGAATGGATAATCCTTTGGCACGAATTATGTGATTGTTAAAGTCGGAGAATAGCACTTTAAAATTTTAATTTATAAACATTTTTACCAATAAGAAATATTGATTTATACAACTAAAAGGTATACATTAACAAATGAAATTTTCTAAGAAATCCAATTTGGTTTTCGTCATTAAAATATGTAGTAAATATCAATTTCTAAGTAAATGTCACATTTTTACTTTTACAATGTCAGTTTCAGCTATTTTCTAGCAGATAGAAATATGAATTTTTGACCAAAATTAGAAAATTATGATAAAAACTTTTTTTTTACTAAGCAAATAAAAATGTAACTCGTGGTTCAATGGTTAAATGGTTTCATTATAACTAAACTATTTTTACATTCCCACTAACGACTAACCTAACGAAGAACACTAAGAACTGTTTCCGTGTAATAAAAAAAATCAAAAACGCAAATATTCCGCATCTAAAAATATCACGGAGCTTATTCACTTATATTATTCAGGATTCCTTTATTTGATAACATTCTGGGTATTGTATACATATATATTGTCTTTCGATGTATCCTGCTTTATATCCCTCTAGCATATTTTATCGGCAGGATTTTTTCCACGCACACACACAGACACATATTTCTCAGGCCGATGACAAAATATTCTTTCATAAATCTTATTGTCTAGCCCCTTCTTTCGGGCTCTCCCCTGAATAATACACCAAAATATCACCTCCCAGTTTATCTTCCCTCCGCTCCCTTATTTGCGTTATCCCTTTCAGAGCCCATCTGACGATACACACCTCGATTGCCGAACGAGATGTCCGTATGCGTTTGTGAAAGGCCGCGAGGGAGACGGCGCCACCTCGGAAAATTGCCGGGGAAATTGGAAAAATCTTCACGGAATTGCAGAGGCATGCTCCGGCATTATTCCGTAGGCGTGCTCCTAGGTTTGTCCGGGCGCATCGGCCTGATAGGATTATTTGATTTACTCTGTTGTCCCCGTGCGGTCCATTACACAGCCCTCAGCCCTTCTATGTCTTAAGGATTCCACCTATTTATTTCTCCGTTCGGTTTAGGCAGGTTCCCGTTCCACTTTTCGATCCATCCCGCACAAAATAAATACACCAATTTACTATTCCCTCCAACTACTAAATGGCCAATAAATAAATAAAGGATAACGAAGTTTGCGGCGAACCCCTCCCCTTGTTCGAGCCTGATGATAATGGACAGTAATACATTTAACACAATACCACATCATCACTACATAAAATATATCCACATCATTACCTGGACCTTAATAAATAATAAAGCGATATAGTCGTCTCTAGTGCCAAACTTTCAATACATTCCACTAATGAGTAATTTATTAATTAGATACTTCTTAGGTTTCATGTTTATTTTTTCCTTTCCTGACACGTGTTTCGGTGATCAAAGGATTTACAATGTTACTCTACTATTTTAATAGCACTGAGTTGCTGAAGATTCCTAGTGACGCGTGTTCCCATCAACGAACGCATTGTACTGAAGACGACCAGTAGTGACGAAAGCGATTTTTTTTAAGTAGTACGCTCAGTAAAACCGACACAATTGCACATACTTAAATAAGTTCGTAATCGATGTTAGGCAAAACCTAACGAACCCCATGGCTACTAACATTAATAAATAAATTCAAACATTTCAGACTAAGGAATAATCCCCTCGTTAATCTGTTGAACGAGCAGACCGATTTAATGTACTCACCGCTTTTCAAAATTCTTTAATCTCTTAATTATGTTTGAATCTTTGCACCTGTTTACTGTAAATCATTTTGTTACCCTCATCCTATTCTCGTACTGATATAAATGTAACTTCTTTCATTAATTGTTTCACTTGCTAAAACGTCGAAACTTAAGTCGTGATAGGTATGTATATGTAATATTTGTACATACATCAAATAAATTGTGGTAAATTTTTTTTTAACGAACATTTACACAACATTCGCATTAGCAATCTTCTCCTTCTTCTAGTCTTCTAGTCTTTGCATTTCCATTGTTCAATATAGGCCCATTTGTTTCCATGTTTTTCTGTAGTTTTCCACCGCCGTCCATTGTTTTGCATCCCATTCGTTTTGCATCCCCAAATTAGTTGCTTATATAATAATAGAGTTGCATTATTTGTTTTCTTTATGATCAAATATTAAGCATGGTGTTCAAAATATTGCTTGTATGGAATTTAATAAATACCAAAACCGTTAGTGTAACATTTTAATAAATATTTAACCTGACTGGAATATTTACAGAACAAATATATTCAATTTTAATAATACACAATGAATTAATGAATTACAATTGTAATTAGCTAATGGTGTATTATAGTAACCAAAAACTGATGTATATTTCCGGTGTATTTAATTTATATTCAAATTAAGTACACCTGTATAAATACTTTGCTATTTTAGGTGATATTTGTTGGTGCAGTCGTGTATATAAGTAATTATATGCATTTGATGGTATCAAAATATACTGCTAAATTAATTACGTTTTCAGGTGGATTTCATCCTGCAGAAATTATTCACACGCCGCCGTGGGCTGATAACGAAATACGACAGGGTTTTCGCGTGTAGACGATGGGGAAATGGTAATTAATTTAATGCAAAGGGCAAAACTATAAATACTGCGCAGATTGTAAAGTATGTTGATTTGAACTAATGGGAAAACTAGTGGATTTCACTTGTAATTATTGCTTCTATACACAAATATCCTTGTCACACAGTTTATGAGTTTTTTTTTGTTTATATCAAATGGACGGTTTATTACTAACATTAATTGCAATAAAATCGTGAAAATAATTATTGTGTGAAGCGTACTCAAAACTCGTGCATTGTTGTGTAAGTATTAATTAATTTTAAATTGAAAACCGCTAAACACCCAGTACCTGAAAAGTAAATCTATATCCGCGGGTTTATAAATTTGACGGTCTGCTAATTGGATACCTAAGGGTACTACTTAATCTTTCAGTCGGAACTTGATCTGTAATTCAATTAATATTCAATAATGGTCTCAAGTTTGTTTTGAATTTCCATCGTAAAGTTCAACTACAGACGTATACTATAAAGTATTTTTTTTATCGTAAGCCATAGGATTTTACATGCTAAAAATTTTACTTTGTTTTAATGTATATTTTATCATAAAATTTGGCAGGCATCGATTAACACACCGACTCAGGCGGCTCTTTTTCGCCGCGAATGAAACATGCATTATACTCTCGCTGTTTCTTCCGTGATATTCGTTTTGCAAACAAAGTGATAATACATATGATAAATTACAAGCATTCCTCTGAGTATGTTGTGTTGCCTAATGTCGTCCCGAGAGCTAAGTGAATTCATGCGTCCGGCCATTGTCACCGAGTTCCCACATTTTCCACGCGGGTAAAAAGTGAACAATATGTCGCCTCCGTTTTCTTTAACCTTAGTGGTACTGGTGGCGAACTCCCCAATATGCATTATCGATCATATTCAGTGTATAACGCATTGGACGGTTCTAATTATCCTATGAAATAACGGCAATTTTACATTTTGATGTCGACATATGTCACGTTTAAGTACTGCCGATCGCAACAACTAAAATGTTACCACAAATAGTTTAATGATGAGCGAAACTGTAAAATAAAAAATCTCATTATTAAACTATTTTTGATATAACAAAAGGTCGATTGTTAAACCAAAGTAGAAAATAGTATATTATTATACAAGTTTAATAAGAGGGTATATTGTGGCACGAGTGGGTTTGGAGCACGACGAGCGCAGCGAGGAGTGATCCAAGGAACGAGTGCCCCACAATGCCTCTTATTAAACAAGTATAATATACTATTTTTTCTACTTTGGTTTTAGTTAAGGATTCATTCCTAAAATAAAATATATACTTAAACATAGTGAGTTTTATCTTTTAATATGTGGCAGCACTGAAAAACAATTCGATCAGTTGACAGTAGATTATTTATTTTAATAGTGAATTATTATTTAAAATGCAACAAAATTCAAATATTCCTGGCACACCACCCGAAATTTGGGAAATTGCTATGGGTGCAATGAATAAATTACTCCCAAGTAAGTCTAAAGCGATTTATGAAAAATAATACAGTGTATTTAATTCGTGGTGTAAAGAAAAAAGTGTAGCAGTTGTTAGTGAAAATGTATTACGTGCGTATTATGAGGAGATGAGTAAAACGAAGAAATCCTCGACACTATCGGCATCCTATAGTATGCTGCGTGCATGCCTAAGTGTCTTTAAGAACTTGGATATATCAAAATTTGCAAGATTGCAAGGATTTTTAAAAAAGCAGTCTGAAGGTTACCAGCCTAAAAAGTCAAAAATATTAGATGGCTCTGAAATAGATTTGTTTTTACATGAGGCAAATGATCTCTCTTACCTGGCATTAAAGGTAGGTTAAATCTGAATCTTCAATGAATTATTTATGCGAGTTTCGACTTATAGGTTATCCTGATTATGGGCTACGCAGGTGCATGTAGACGGGATGAGTTATTAAATATGTCTGTTGGCGACATAGAATTTAATTTATAACATCATTATTGTAACTGTTCCTAAAACGAAAACAAATCAACCGAGAAAGTTTGTTATAAATGAGGAGCAATGGATTGCTTTAGTTAAAAAGTATGCGGATTTACGGCCACATAATGTTACTACAAAACGTTTTTTTTTTTGACATATCGAAATGGACGTTGCACAAGAGGTCCAATTGGTATCAATAAAATTGGCCAGGTTCCAAGAATAATAGCCTCTTACTTGAAACTTCAAATCCCGAACAATACACTGGGCATTGCTTTAGGCGTTCGAGTGCATCAAATTTGGCCAACAGAGGTGGAGATTTAATAACGATTAAGAATCATAGTGGGTGGAAGTCGTCTGCAGTGGCGGAAGGTTACATCGATATATCGCTAAAAAAAAAATTGAAGTGGCCCATATGCTTAATCCTAATCACTCACCACAGCCAAGTACGAGCACTTCCTACTCAAATGAACCGTTCTCAGATATTTCAAACGACATGAATGTGAACCTTCATGGTAACACAAACTACCAGCATAGTGTATTAACGCAAAATGTACCTGGCATAACAATTAATGCAAAAGATACATGTGTTGTAACTATAAATGTGTACAATAATTGTAATACCAGTGAACCTTCAAGCAACAGTTAAATACTTGTTTATATTAAGTATTTCTGTTCTATTCGTATTAAACGCTTTATTTATGTTGTTTTCGAGGTTTTTTTCTATCAAATGTTGATTATTTCTATTCATCTTTATTTTCTGTGCAACACGAACACGTTGCGTACATTTCTAGGTTATTCGCGTCATAGATTACTTGTATAGATAGACAACCTCTATGCACAAACCATTAACAGTGTTTTACGGCTCAGCGACAAAGGCACTGTATTATTCGGCAAACGATGTAGATGTGTTGCACCTCAACAGCAATTTGCGATCTGCCGCATTTTTAGTATGTAACTCATTAAAGTGTTAAATTATCATTCACGGCAATTTTACATTTTCATGTCGACACCTGTCATATTCCAAGTACTCACAAGTACTACCAATAGCGACAACTAAAATGTTACCACAAACAGTTTAATAATGAGCAAAACAGTAAAATAAAAAATCTCATTATTAAACTATTTTTGATATAACAAAAGGTCGATTATTAAACCAAAGTAGAAAAAAATAATAATCAAACAGTGTATGTAGTTTGGGTAGAAACGTGAATGAATGGTTTGGCGATAAATTCATCTAGGCACTATTAGAATATTTCCATCGATTTCGCCAATGCAATAAACCATTTTTTTCTACGTCCGTTATAAAATGTACAGTTTTTTTCACCAATTTGGGTTCATAAAATATGTGATTCTTGAACCCTACAAACAGCGTGAAAAAAAGTGCCATAACGGTTTATATTTTCACTCTTTTGCGTGAAAAAAAGTGCCGTAGCGGTTCATTTTTTAACACAACTAAAAAATTGTTTGCGCAAAGTCTGTCATGAACGCTTCGCAACACGCCGCGAGTTCCGCCGATAAATGTCAAACATTCGTTTCCGATCAAGAAAACTTGATGATTATTATTATCTTCATTTAAAAAAAGTATTATTACTAATAAAAATTCATTAAGGTTTTATCGAATTTATTTAAAGTTACGGACGTAGAAAAAAAATTGAATGAAACTCGAGAGTAAAGCAACTTTACTCACTTGTTTCATAAATAACTGTTATGAGTTATTGACGTGTACAATTCGTTTACAGTAAGTAATTGTTTCTAGCAACATGGAATGGCTCAGAATTATTATCAGAAACCAACTTAACACTTGAATTTCTAAAGAAAACGGTTTTTATTGATTAATCTAAAGAGTCCTTAATATTTCATTATACAAACTGTATTTTATTGGAAAGCTTATTAAAAATGTCATGCATTGGTTGGGTATGTTGACACCCTGTATAGTAGTATGAAGAAAAGAGAACCAAAGCCGATGTGTATTATTCTTCATGATATGGAAAATACTGTAGTGTATAAAAATTGGCGACATCTTTGTTAGGAACACTTCTGCAATTTTTTCAATGTGTATATGTTTTTGCCACAAGAGTTGTTATCGGGGTCTATTGCGGACCTCGATACAATACTTATAACCAATTAATTTCTAACCGCGCGCTATTTTCAATTAATTATTCTCTCTTATTATTTCATATTTCATTTCATAATCATTGTTTTTTTTTTTTCAAAATGAGTTACGTTCGTAACACATACATTGACGCAACGTATTTTAATGTAAATAATAGGATGCATGTTAATTCTAAGCTTCGTAAGGTTAGGAAATTAAGGGCATATGAGTACGTCTTTCGTGAGGATCTGCTACCTGGCTAATTTATGCGTATCCACGTCCGGGCCGACGGACGAGTGCTCGGTGACGGGTCTGCCACTTTCGGCCGACAAACTGTATTTCATTATCAAGTGAATTACAAAAAAAAAAATTGAATTTATACTAAATATTTTAGTGTGAGAGGAGTAACCTGTCGCTAGTTGTTTGTTGAGCCACATTAAAAAAGTCAACTCTACAATTCCTTTCTCATCAAATCAACCCAATTTACCTTGCTTTGCAAACATGTTCTTGGTGTGTTTTAAAGCATAAATACCACAATTATAACTATTCTCATGTATTCTTCATATACAGGATGTCAATTTGAAAACTTTCAATGCGAATATTTCTGAAAATAAAGTTAGAAAAGCGCAATTTGGTACAAATGTTATACAGATAGGGGGAACTAGAACCACTATATTTTGGTTATGGGGTGAGTGACCCTTTGGGCCCCATTCACCCTAACCCCAAAATTTTAAATGGCATCACCCCTTTTGTGATCCCTTAAATTAAACGTTTTTTCGAGTAGTATTCACCAGTACAAGAATGTTTTAAAAATACAATACAGGGCCGAACAAAAAGTATAATTAAAATCAAATAAACTCTGATTCTATGAATTGCTATTTTATTTAATTAGATTTTTATAATGCATTTCATTTTGGGCTACAAAAAAGGATAATAACATTTTTTTTCTCGAAATACTCGACCAGTTGCAGTCAGGTGTGTTAGATTGTACGTCAAATTCAAAAACGATCGAAGTGAAATAGTTTCAGACGAAATCACTATTTAATTTTCTTTTTTATCCGGTACTAATACCATGTCTAAACATGGTTTACAGTATGGCTTAAAGAATTGCGATTTAGACACCTGACTGAAATAGGTGATTGTTATTTGTTGAAATCTGACCCACTGCTTCGAGTATTTGGAGAAAAATATTTTATTATCCTTTTTTGTAGCCCAAAATGAAATGAATGATAAGAATCTAATTAAATAAAATAGCAATTCAGAGAAACATAATTTATTTTATTTTAATTATACTTTTTTGTTCGGCCCTGTATAAAATTTAAAAAAATTCTTGTGCTGGTGAATACTACTCAAAAAAACGTTTAATTTAAGGAATCACAAAAGGGGTGATGCCATTTAAAATTTTGGGGTTAGGGTGAATGGGGCCCAAGGGGTCACTCGCCCCATAACTAAAATATGGTGGTTCTAGTTCCCCCTACCTGTATAACATTTGTACCAAATTGCGTTTTTCTAACTCTTTTATTTTCACAGATATTCGCATTGAAAGTTTTCAAATTGACACCCTGTATATTTTTTAACGAAGCAATCGAGTTCCGATAAGGTGTGTACAAACTTGTGAATTTTTTTCCAATAGTAACATAATGTTAGGAATTGTTAAAATGTTTTATAATTGCAAAATAATTTGTAGTTTGTAGTTTTTTAATTGAAGTAGCTAAAGTATCATTTATACCTAACCAAACTCATGTCATGTAGAATCTGAAAGACGCATTTTTAAAATCCGCTTTAATAGGGACTGTCGAATAATTGTTGTGTTTCCTGTCTAAAGGTAAACTGTTCAAGCTCACAGTGCTAAAAAAATCGGACCTCCCCTTGCTGAAAGATCCTGTTCGGCAAACTTCGTAAGATGCAGTGGGGATGGACAGAATTTTAATTAATGTAAATCTGTCGGCCGGAAGTTCGACCCCGAAGAAGTTCAGGTGAACGAGGTCCAAACGATTTGGGGTTTAGGGCACTGCCATAAACCTAGCTCTCTGAACAAAAGCGCCGGACGAAACATTCACAAATCTGCAGCTCAGATGGTGATTGCCAGCCATTTCCCAAATCCGAACAATGCAATATTTTCCAAATCCGAACAATCCATTATTTTCTGCGTAAAAATGTGTTCAACATCTTGGGCCAATAAAACGATTTGGAAATGCGAGGTCCTTTGTCTAAATTCGGAAAGCGAAGACAAAGGAGCCTTCGCTTCATCAACCGAAAAATCCAAATCGTTTTATGGCAGTAATAAAGAGGCCCAGACTGATAGAATATCAGAAGGCTTAATTCGAGAATTACGCCGTGGATCGACTCGCGATCTCAGCGAAGTGGCGTAATTCGAACAAGCCACGCAATTACGCGTAGGTTAGATCCTTCAGATTCAAAACATGTAGAATAAGTTAGAAATTTAGTAAATTTAATACTGATGACGACACCTAATAGAGGGTGGAAGAACCAAGTACCTACCCCTACCACTTGGTTCGACCACCCAGTCAAGTTTTTTTTTTACTTCATCGCGAAGCTGCCAGTGCAGCCAGTTAGTTTTTGGTTAATTTGGCCCGTGCCAAATTTTTCGTTAGTAGTTTCGTTAATGTTTTTATTATTCAGTTTGTTATTTTAGTTTTATATTTCTATTTTAGTCATAGTGTGTTTAGATTGTCCTTTTTATTTTTTGTTTGTTTTATTCTTTATATTTTTGGATTAATATAAGTTAAATTTCATAATAGTTTTTTTGTTTAAATTCTTTTTTTTTCTCCGGTAATTGTGAGTGCGAAACGAGAATAACGAGAACCGACAGGTAACAAGGTAAGTGTTTTTTTTTTTATAATTTTGTTTTCTTTTTTTATCTCTTTGTACGTGCTCATGCTCTCCGCACATCTGTTGCTGGTACGATAGGTTTACCGAGGGTTGTACAGTTCTTTTATGTTATTTTCTTTGTCCTAACGTACAATTTGGTTTAACACACACCCTCGAGTGTAACAGAGTGTTACAAATAAAGAATAAAATATGGGATGTTCCATTAAAAAAAAAACATAACTTAGTTCTGTTATTTATACTGGGACACCCTGTACAAAAACATATATATTTTTAAAATATGCAGAATAGGTATGGGCACCCGTTTATTTTTTTTTTATTTTTTTTTTTGACTTAGGTATTACCCACACCCGTTTATGAAAAATAGAAGTTGATATCTCAAGTAGCAAATAAGTTATGGGGCTTTTACAGATGCCTGGGTAACCCGGTATATGATCTTTTAATAGAGATATTTTCTCACAGTTTTTAAATATATTTTTTTTAATTAAAACTATTATTACTACGCATTTCTAATTAGGATAAAATCAAAGCATTTTTTTTATGGAGTATCTAAATATGTTTTTCGCCTGCCTCTACCGAAACCATATTTTTCGGCCATAAAAATCGGGCCGAAACTACGATTTAGCGTATCTAGGGCCGAAAAAATAATATGCATAATCTAGACAACCTTTCGCGGAATATGAGTAGGCTATGCAAAAATCTGACAGTGACAGTTCAATGATGCGCGATATAAAATTTCCTGAAACACTGTTTTTACTTAAGGCAGGCGAAAAAATATAATAACTTATTGAAACAACTACTTCCCTGGCTAGTGCCACGCCGGATATCTAGTAGTACTAGTAATAACATGCAAATTTCTTTTGTATAATTCAATATCCGGCGTGGCACTAGCCAGGGAAGTAGTTGTTTCAATAAGTTATTTTTTTAAAGTCTTAGTAAGACTTAATTTTATTTGCAGAGTTACTAACAGGTTGAATATTCATATATTCAGGCTATATTTCGTTTCGTTTTATTGAATCTACATGGAACGTCATAAACACATACCGGGTGACCCAGCGATCTGTAAAAACCCCATAACTTATTTGCTATTTGACATATCGACTCCTAGTTTTCTTGAACTGGTACCCACACTTATTCTACATATTTTAAAAATATATATGTTCTTGTACAGGGTGTCCCAGTATACAAAACAGAACAAAGTTATGTTTTTTTAAATAGAACACCCTATATTTTATAATTTATTTTTAACCCTCTTGAGAAGCTGATCAAAATAGTATCATATACCATGGGTCTATTATGGACGGTTGGTTAGTTATGGGCAATTTTGTGGAAAAAACGTGTATACATTGAAAAAATTGCAGAAGCGCTCGTAGCAAAGCTAGCGTCATTTTTTATACACTAAAAAATTTTCCACATCATGAAGAATAATACAAATCGGCTTTGGTTCGTTTTTGTTCATACTGTTATACAGGGTGTCAACATACGCAAAACAATGGATAACTATTTTTTTTCAAATGGAACACCCTATATGTCTTGCCACCAATGCATGGTATTTTTGATAAGCTTTCCAATGATGTATAATTTGTATAATGAAATATTAAGGGTTCTTGAGATTTATTCAAAAAAACAGTTTCATTTAGTCTCCTTCTGCTCATTTTTGGATTTTCAGCCAAAACTATCCATTTTCTGTAAAAATAATAGGAGACCAAAGTTGTAGAGCAGAAAATTTCTTTCTCTTTGGACTTTTCCAATATTTTATGCATTGCCCGCCAGAGTGCGCAAAATAGTGACCGTATATGCATTTTAGCGTTTTTTTCAAATTGTTTATTAATTACTTGCACTATACTTTATTTTCCACGTCCTCTAGCGGAAAAACGGGTAATTGTAGAATAATTCAAGTGACCTACATCGATTGAAAATGTTCCGCTCTACAATTCTTAATAGAAGCTCTTAATATTTGCTCTAAATGCATAGTTTTCGCTGAAAATTTAAAAAACCATTCAAAAACTCGAAAATTGATACGAACATTTTCAATTTGCACTTTTAGCAAAAAACTATGCATTTTGGGCAAAAATTGCTTCTATTAAGAGTTTTAGAGCAGAACATTTTCAATCCATATTGGTCATTTGAATTTTCCTATAATTTTTCGTTTTTCCGCTAGAGGGAGCGGAAAATAAAGTATAGTGCAATTTATTAAAAAAAAATTTGAAAAGAAAACACTAAAATGCATATACGGTCACGATTTTGAGCGCTATAGCGGGCAATGCACGCATTATCTGAAAAGTTGAAAGACCCATATCGATCGGAAATTTTCCGCTTTACAATTTTGCTCTCTTATAATTTTTCCAGAAAATGCATAGTTTTGGATGAAAATCCAAAAATCAGCAGAAGGTGACAAAATAAATATGGTTTTATTGATAAATCTCAAGAATCCTTAATATTTTGTTATACAAACTGTATATTATTAGAAAGCTTATTAAAAATGCTATAGAGTGGTGTCAACGTATATAGGGTGTTCCATTTGAAAAAAAATAGTTATCCATTGTTTTGCGTATGTTGACACCCTGTATAGCCGTATGAACAAAAAAGGACCAAAGCCTATGTGTATTATTCTTCATGACGTGGAAAATTTTCTAGTGTATAAATAATGATACTATCTTTGCTAGGAACGCTTCTGCAATGTTTTCAATGTGTACATGTTTTTGCCATAAATTTGCCCATAACTAACCAACCGTCCATAATAGACCCATAGCATCTGATGCTATTTTTATCAGCTACTCAAGAGGACTGAAAATAAAGTATAAAATATGGGGTGTTCCATTTAAAAAAACATAACTTTGATCTGTTATTTATACTGGGACACCCTGTACAAAAACATACATATTTTTAAAATATGTAGAATAAGTGTGGGTACCAGTTCAAGAAAACTGGAAGTCGATATCTCAAATAGCAAATAAGTTATGGGGCTTTTACAGATCGCTGGGTCACCCGGTATTTAGGTAAAACAAAAAAGATTCACAAAGAAGACGAACATATTGAAAACAGCATTGACGAAATGAACTTCTCAAACGGAGCATCCCAACTAACACAACACTTACTACAAATACTCTATACACCAAATATTAAATTGAATCCAAAAACGATTTTTCTTAAACCTGCCTCAGAAAAAGAAGTTTTCAATGTTATATCTTGAAATTTCCTCAAAATTATTAAAATCAGCAGCACACGAACTTACACCTATACTTACTCACTTAATAAACAGTATATTTAAACAAGGAACGTTCCCCGACATTCTTAAACTGGTAGTAATAAAACCTATTTTTAAGAAAGGGGATCCAAAATGTTTCTCCAACCATAACACTCTTGAGCGTCTCAAAAATTATTGAAAAAATTATCTCTATGAGAATCATTTCCTTCTTCAATAACTGTGAATTGTTCAATGACACAAAACATGGTTACGTAAAATCCAAATCAACCGCTACAGCACTATTCGACTACATACAGACTGTGGCGAACGCCTTGGGGAGGGGTGAAGTGCCAGTTGGTGTATCGCTTGACCTCGCCAAAGTGTTCGACACAATTAACCATGCCATTCTTTTGGATAAGCTATACCAGTATGAAATTTGAGGGAAATGCTACAATTTAATTAAATCGTACTTAAACAACAGAAGACAAATTGTAATGGTCAACAATAAAGAATCGAAAATCGAATTCTCGAACATCGAAGTCCCCCAGGGGAGTATTCTGGGGCCAATACTTTTCATTATCTATATCAACGACTTGCCTAGTAGTATATTTGCGGCGGTGGCGGCACTGGTTAATTACGCTGATGACACCAGTGCCATTACAACAGGAAGGGATGTTAGAGAACCGACATCAAAGACTCAAAAAACAATAACCGAAATCTAAGTTTGGATGAATACTAACAATCTAGTTAAATAGAGAAATAACTAATTTAATAGCTTTTAGAACTAAAAACTCAAAAACTACGTTAACCGATATAGTATTGGGGGTTCCAAGATAAAGACATCTAACCACTTCAAATTACTCGGAGTGACGATAGACTTCCAACTAAATTGGAACGAGCACTGCCTGCAACTAACAAAAAAACTAAATTTAGTTGCATACTCAATTAGATTACTCAAAGATGCATTAGAAACGAAACATGTAATGTTGCTGTACCACTCGAACTTTGAAGGAACACTGAGATATGGGATCATGTTATATGGTGGCAGCCCCGAGGCCAGAAATATTTTCCTGATTCAGAATTTTTTTTAAGAAACATGACCTAAAATACTGTGAAACCTGCAAAAAGCTACAAGCTGTACATTTATGATCTCCTCGTATTTAACTTTAAAAATAAAAATAAATTTGATACACCTTACAAAGAGCATTCACACTACACAAGACATCTAAACCAGTATAATATACCTAAACACAGACTGTCTACTTTCGAACAAACTCCAGAGTACAGTGCAATAAGATATTTGAACAAACTTCCTAGTCACTTGAAAGTTATATCGAACTTGAAAGAGTTTAAAAAAATTCTAAAAAGATACCTTATTGAAATTGAACCATACAGTCTAAGTGACCTCAAATAATTAGATTATCACATGCCCACCTTTCTATTATACATTCTTTGTTATTATAAGTTATTTTTGTAGCGGACCCACGAATAGCTTATTTATAACTAGGACAGACACGTAGACGGCGTAGTACTTTTAATTTGGATTTTAACGTAATTTTAACGTATATACCGGGTGACCCAGGGATCTGTATAAGCCCCATAACTTATTTGCTATTTGAGATATCGACTTCTAGTTTTCCTGAACTGGTACCGACACTTATTCTACATATTTTAAAATTTTGTATGTTTTTGTACAGGGTGTCCCAATATACATAACAGACCAAAGTTATGTTTTTTAAATGGAACACCCTATATTTTATACTTTATTTTCAATCCTCTTGAGAAGCTGATAAAAATAGTATAAGATAGTATGGGTCTATTATGGACGATTGGTTAGTTATGGGCAAATTTGTGGCAAAAACAAGGACACATTGAAAAAGTTGCAGAAGCGCTTCTAGGAATGCTAGCGTCGTTTTTTATACCCTAAAGAATTTTCCACATCATGAAGAATAATATAAATCGGATTTGGTTCTTTTTTGTTCATACTGCTATACATGGTGTCAACATACGCAAAATAATGGATAACTATTCTTTTTCAAATAGAACACCCTATATATCTTGCCACCAATGAATGGAATTTTTAATAAGCTTTCCAATGATGTACAATTTGTATAATGAAATTTTAAGGATTCTTAAGATTTATCCATAAAAACATTTTTCTTTTGTCATCTCCTGCTCATTTTTGAATTTTCAGCCAAAACTATGCATTTTCTGAAAAAATAATAAGAGACCAAAGTTGTAGAACGGAAAATTTCCGATCGATACAGGTCTTTCGACTTTTCCAATAATGCGTGCATTACCCGCCAGAGTGCGCAAAATTGTGGCAGTATATGCATTTTAGCGTTTTTCTCAAATTTTTTGTTAATTAATTGCACTATACTTTATTTTCCACGTTCTCTAGCAGAAAAACGGGTAATTATAGAATTATTTAAATGACCTATATCGATTGAAAATATTCCGCTCTAGAACTCTTAAAAGAAGCATTTTTTGCCCAAAATGCATAGTTTTCGCTAAAAATGCAAAAAACCATTGAAAAACGCAAAAATTGATATATACATTTTCAATTTGCATTTTCAGGGAAAACTATGCATTTTTGCAATTGCTTCTATTAAGAGTTGTAGAGCGGAATATTTTCAATCGATATGGGCCATTTTAATTTCCCTATAATTTCCCGTTTTTCCGCTAGAGGGTGCGGAAAATAAAGTATAGTGCAATTTATTAATAAAAAAGTTAAAACGAAAACGCTAAAATGCGTATACGGTTACGGTTTTGCGCACTCTGGCGGGCAATGCACGCATTACCTTAAAAGTTGAAAGACCCATGCCGATCGGAAATTTTTCTCTCTACAACTTTGGTCTCTTATAATTTTTCCTGAAAATGCATAGTTTTGGCTGAAAATCCAAAAATCAGCAGAAGGTGACAAAACAAATATGTTTTTATTGATTAATCTCAAGAATCCTTAATATTTTGTAATACAAACTGTACATCATTGGAAAGCTTATTAAAAATTCCATAGATTGGTGGCAACTTATATAGGGTGTTCCGTTTGAAAAAAATAGCTATCCATTGTTTTGCGTATGTTGACACCCTGTATAGCACTATGGATAAAAGAGAACCAAAGCCGATGTGTATTATTCTTTATGATGTGGGAAATTTTCTAGTGTATAAATAATTATGCTATCTTTGCTAGGAACGCTTCTGGAATGTTTTCAATGTGTACATGTTTTTGCCATAAATTTGCCCATAACTAACCAACCGTCCATAATAGACCCATACTATCTAATACTATTTTTATCAGCTTCTCAAGAGGGTTGAAAATAAAGTATAAAATATAGGGTGTTCCATTTAAAAAAACATAACTTTGTTCTGTTATGTATATTGGGACACCCTG
This sequence comes from Ocypus olens, assembly GCA_910593695.2. Classification (NCBI taxonomy): domain Eukaryota; kingdom Metazoa; phylum Arthropoda; class Insecta; order Coleoptera; family Staphylinidae; genus Ocypus; species Ocypus olens. Next base: position 23,369,665 of record OU343050.1, read on the forward strand.
TACAAAAACATACATATTTTTAATATATGTAGAATAAGTGTGGGTACCAGTTCAAGAAAACTAGAAGTCGATATCTCAAATAGCAAATAAGTTATGGGGCTTTTACAGATCCCTGGGTCACCCGGTATGTACCGATTTATCATACACTAGATTTAAGTTCATCAGTTTGTATTTTGATGTGCGACCTAACTTTAATGACGTGTTTCGTAAATTTCTTCGAATTCCAATTCCAATTCCTAGTACGTAGTATTCTATAAGCATAAATTGGTTTCAACTTACTTGGAAGTAGTTTATCGTAACCTTAGCTCTTATATCTAGAGGTGTGCAAGTAAAATTCCATATTTATTGTCTTTTAAAATCGGCGTAGAAATACTTATGTCAAATATTAAATTCGTTAAAACGAAAAATTGTCTTTTCAGTATTTTTGCAGATAAAACTGACAAAATTTTATTTTAAAATAAATCCTTAACTAAACCCAAAGTAGAAAAAATAATATACTACATCTACCCATAGATTAGACGTTTTTGATATCTTGAGTGACAGAAATCCCACTAGGTTGCCAAATAACTCTCGCCACGAAAAGTAGTACTTACGAAACTTTGTGGGAAAATGTAAAAATGGTAATTGTAATTTATTACAAAAATCCCACTCAATATTTTTTTATCCTATGAGAATCTAGCTTGCAAAAAAATTGTTAAAACTCAAGAACAAAAACAAACTGTCAATAATGTGTCTATACGCGTATGAATATATTGGAAGTATACCGGTACCAACCTAAAGTGCTGGAAAATTACATTTTTTCATAGCCGTGTTGGTACTTTTCACTTACTAGTGTTGGTCACTTAAGATGCCAAAAAAGTGTAATCTATGGGTAGATATGGTATATATTATTCTTGTTTAATGAGAGGCATTGTGGGGCACTCGTTCCTTGGAACACGCGTGCTATAATGTACCCTCTTATTAAACTTGTATAATAATGTACTATTTTTAACTTATAATTGTTACAACTATGAAAAACGCACCCCTAAATGATTTTGTAAGCAAATAGCATGTATTTAGCCTAGTTCGGATTTAATTTTAACATTTAAATTACCATGTTCATTATAATGTAATTTTCACTAAACTTTTAAACGTTCCCAAACTTGATTTATTCGAAGTTAATGGCCGAACCATTAGAAGCTACATAACGAAATTGCGCGCTCTTTCTCTTAAAGTTGAGTAAATCAAGTAACGGAGCAACAGGCCCGCACAAAAAGTGACGCGAGGGGCATTCGCCCTTAATTAATCTCAATGGACGATTGTGTCATATTTTCATTCAGACGTATTTTTTTTGCCGGAACTCTTTTATATCGTGTGCAGATGCCGTCCAACTTTTCTAATCCAAGTTATCCAGTGGAATCCGGAAATTTTATTTATCGTCGCCGTAAATCATCGGCGAGGGATGCAAATGGTTCGAGCAGATGGTGCATCGACATGTAAGCGCGGTCGGGTAGATGCATGGGCCGTCGCCTTATCATTCCTTTTCTTCGTCTCGGTTTTGTGGCTCGGAAGAGGATTAATTGAGCAGAGGGTCGGTGTATTTTCATTACTTAGACGCCAGTATTTCACCGACTAAAATGACAATAATGCCGTCTGATATTTGAATCTTCTCCACCCCCGAAAACGGGAATTTAAGTTTCCTACTCTCCGCCACCTCAGAATGTGCAATTTCGTTGAGTACCATCCGGGGCCATAAATTTTTCAATATCGACACTCTAATGTCGACATAATCGGTTCTTGTCTCGTCCAAATCAAATTCCTATCCAATTTGCTAATGGCCCCTTATTGATTATATTGGTATATAATGTTGTTATGTAATAAGTAATAATTAACATGTAATATGTAAAGTGATACGTGTTATATATAAATATTTTTTTAAATTATGATTTCGTTTTTGTTATTCAACAATTAACATGATATCAATTTTACTATAAATAATGATTTACTTGCTTGTAGCGTGCTTGCCGTGCGTATTTTATGAACGGGAAAAATCCGGGGCGCCAATGAAGGCGTGGGCGTGCAAATCCTCAACAGAAATTTCCATAATTAAATTTAGATGGCACCACCCTGATATCGTATATCATCTTGTCGAATTAATTCCGGAAATCAGATTATGGAAATTCTTTTCTTATTTCGTGCCGTCGTCGCGTGGCAGATTAATATACATGTATGCGTTCCATGTCGTAACATGTCTGGGAACCATTAAATCGTTTGTGTAAATTTCCTTATCAAGATTTTCCCGATGGTTATCATGTATTAGTCAAATATGCTGCTGCCAATAAGGAAGTATTAAAAATTAACTCTACAAATGAAATTTTGCGACTGTTTACGTTTTGAAGTGAGATCCAACACATTATGCCTGATTATGGTTTCGTTTTATTTTACTTTCTGATTACATTAAGGTGTCTTTACGACACTTACTTAATATTTGGAGTTTAATATTTATTAAGGGGGTCACTTCCTCAAAAATGAGCAAAATAACCGTTTTTTTTTTATGGTCGATTCTGATTCGGCACTCAACGTTGCGCACAAAAAAAAATACATTTTTCCGATTAGTAGAAGTTGTCGAAATTTGTAAGTTAATTCTTTCAAACTTTAAAAGCTATCAACACTATTTTTTTTTTGTTTTAAAGGTGGTATCGCTACCTACTACATTTCCATATGTTAAGACGCAGAATTTTTTTAAATAATAAGATCTCGTGTTTTTTTATCATGTCATAATTCTGAATCCAATTAATATTTTTTTTAATTTCTCAGTCATAAATGCATATTTTGGAGGTAAAAACATATGTGTAAAATTTCAGAGAAATCGGTCCAGCAGTTTTCTAGAAAAGTGTACCTAAAAATCACGTTTTTAATGGAAAACGGCTGAGGGGCTGAGGAAGTGACCCCCTTAATAAAAAGACCAAAGCAGTAGTTTAACAATTACTCTATTGAGAATGGGCACTTGGTGTTTCAAACCAAATTGCGTACAGTCTTACCAGTGTTTACACTATTATTATAGGGTGTCCCACGAAAAAGTTGCATTTTAAAATTGCTATAAAAAAAGACTGGTGGATATTTTTCAATTCTTTTTTTTTATTGAATAGCCCCAACATTGCGGTTTAATAGTGGAAGACCACTTCATTCATATGGCTGCCCCGGCTGGCTTTACAGTAACCCATTCTGTCGACCCAATTTTCCATGACATTTTCGATGGTGTGGCCCTCAATGGCTGCAATGGCGACTTCAATCTCGTGCTTTTGGTCGTCAATCATCTCTGGATAGTTGGCGTAGCACTTATCCTTGACGGCTCCCCACAAAAAATTGTCCAACGGGGTCAAATCGCAGTTGCGAGGCGGCCAGTTGACATCGCCGCTTCGGCTAATTATGCGATTTTCGAACGTACCGCGCAAAAGTTCGACTGCAACGTTGGCTGTGTGGCACGTGGCGCCGCCCTGCTGGAACCAAATGCCGCCGATGTTTTCCTCTTCCATTTGGGGAAAGAACATTTTTTCCAACATGCCGCGATAGCGCTCACTATTGACGGTTACGGCGGCTGCTGCTTCGTTTTCGAAGAAAAACAGACCAACATATCGCACCAAACAGTCACTCGTTGTGGGTGCAGTGACTTTTCCATGATTACGTGTGAATTTTCTGAGCCCCAAATGCGGCAGTTTTCCTTATTGACATAACCACCAAGGTGGAAATGAGCTTCATCTAAAAAGATGATTTTTCGATAAAAATGCTCATCTTCCATCAAGCGTTCTTCGGCCCATTGAGCGAACCAAAATCGCATCGGATGGTCGTGCGGCTTCAGCTCTTGCACCAATTGCATTTTGTATGGCTTCAAACCGAGGTCTTTCGTCAAAATTCTTTGAAGGGACGTGCGAGAAATGTTCAATTCCTGCGAGCAGTGTCGAGTTGATGTTGATGGATTGTCACTCACACTTTCAGCAACAGCAGCAATATTTTCGATTCAGTGCACTGGACGAGCACGGGAACGCGTTGCTTTGTCCATCGAGCCACTTTCACGCACACACTTCACAAATTTATCCACAAACTGCCTGGAAGGCGCTTTATTTTTCCCGAATTTTGTGCGCATTTTTCTTGCAGTTTCGGTTGGAGACTCACTATTTTTGAAGTAAGTTTTCAAAATTTCCCAATTTTCTTCGAGCGTAAACTTAACCATTTCGTAAACCGCAAACCTTTTACTAAATATTTGACACATTGGCAAAGTCATTCGAGCTGTTTAAGCCGAAATAATCGATAGTTTAAAAAGCAACCGATAGATGGGCCACCCTGTATTATCTACTAAACGATACTAATTTTCTTTTTGTGCTCACCGGAATAGGATAACTTTCGTCTTCATCGGTGTTTATTGTAACAACTGGCACTGAAAAACGTTTCGATTTGCCTAATCGCATTTGATTATAATAACGTCTAACCACTTTCTCATTTGCAGTTGTTACATCATATAAAACATTTCATTAACTTATTTCCACCATACACTCTTGCCAAGTGGGCTCTGCTGGTCTTTCGAAATTTTCAATTAGTATATTTTCACCAATTTCAAATTGCCGTGCTTTACTTTTGCCCAGATTATTATTTCTACATTCAGCATGCAACCAGAAATATAGAATACTGGTAATTAATCTAAGAATAAGCCTCAAGTTTTAATAGAAGAAACCATACATGTTTCAATTAAATAAAGACGAAAAGTAGTGATTATTTTACGATTGAACATAGGCATTAACAATCACATGTTCAGAGTTAAAATAAAAGCCCTTTATGAATATTCAACCTGTTCATAAAAATTAAGTCTTATTGAGACTACATTTTTAATTTCACGTAAAAGCAATTTTCGTATTCTAGCTGAAATCAAAACAGCAATATTACAAACACTTGAACTGGAGAAACAAAAATTAAATCCAACAATTTGAAACATTGTAAAATAATACTCGATCTAGAAATTTGCTCAAGAAAATCGAGATTCATAAAAAATAACATGATGCGAAAACAAGAGAACGCTCCAAAATTAAAGTGGGGAATATAAAATTGCATTCCGCGATATGAAAAGTTGTGCAAAGATAAACAATTAAAGAATATTACCTTGGAAAGTTTAAAATCCATTAAGAAAACAATTACTTCCTGATTTCCCAGAAAAGTAATTGCCGTAAATTAGGTGGAAACAAAACGACAACGCTCCAAACTTAAACCGGGAAAACGAAAGCTTCATTTAACGATTTAAAAAATTGTTCAAACATTACCCAGTAATGAATTCTATATAATCTATAAAAACAATCATTTATAATTTTTCATGGAATAAATGATGAAAACAACATAATAACGCTCTAGACTAGACCAAAGCTTTGGAAATAGAAACTTTATTCAATTGAAACATTCAATAAGGGAATTTTCTACCTAAGCTCAAAATAGTTTTAGAAAAACCATACGATTTAAATTTTCTATAAAAAACAATAACTTCGGTGAAAATATAACGGCCAAGCTTCAAACTTGGAAAACCAAAACTGTATCAACGATTTGAAAGATGGGTGGTAATATAAAGTAATTTAGTTCGATTGCTTAAAATCCAAAAGTACAATATATACTGGTTTGAATGAAAAATGCAACACCAAGAAGTTATGGTCAGATTTTAATGAAAATTTCACAGAAGTTGTGTTTGAATGTCTCAAGTAAACGATCAAAATTTCAGTTGAAAAACTTACTTACACAAGCATTTTTTTTTAAATAATGAGTCGGTTCTCCGTTGTTTCTAATGCACTCATTCACGCGGTTCGGCATGCTTTGAATGAGGTGATCAATATCTTCTTGGGGTAGCTCATCCCAAGCTTCCTGAATCCGCAAACGAAGTTCGTCCAAAGTGTCTGGGGCACGGGGCAAATTTCCTAGTCTGACGCCTATCATATCCCAAACATGTTCGATGGGCGAAAGGTCTGGTGAACGAGAAGGCCATGGAAGCACTACAACGTTAGCTTCTCCTAAACACTCTATTATTACCCTTGCTGTATGTGGGCGAGCATTATCTTGCTGAAAGCAGGTAGTATTATTGGCTCATGCCAATAATACTACCTCACTCGAAATCACTTAGTTGTACAAAATTTCGACAGTTACAAACTCAATTTTAATGATGTTATTCGCACTATTATCACGAGAAAATTAATCCAAATTGTTCCATGTTTATAAAAACACCATTGGATATTGCTATTTTTCGTATATAAAATCATCCTAAAAAGAGGTTTGACAAAGGAGTTTTTTTATTGAAATTTTAATGAGTTACTTTTTATACCGAAAGCCATCAATTGTAGAAAAATTAAATAAATTCTGGCTGTTTTTCTTGGTGTTGCATTTTTAATTCAAACCAGTATATAATTCTACGTGTTTTTAAAAAATAATTGCCGTATGCAAATATATTCAATCAATAAATTTGCTTCAAAAATAAAAAATAAATACAGAAAAAATATTGTCTATATTTTTTTTTAAACAAAAGTAATTGATTATCTAGTTGGAAATAAAACGGCAGTATCCTATGTAAAAGCAAACATTCAATGCTTCAATATTAAAATGAGAAAAAAAAAAGTGTATTTTTCTACGGACGTTAAAAAAGTACGAAATTTGTTTCCTCGAAGCTTATACGTGTTGAAAGTTGATGTTTACATAATGACGTGCGGAAAACCCTTTTCACGTCCGCCACGTCCATAGTCACAATCATGCAAACTTTGTAAAATAACAAAATATTTAAAATGCTTCTCAAAAAACAGGCAACATATTACTGGGCCGAGACTAGTGATGTAGAAAAAGTAACTATTCGTTATTAGAGTACTCGGTACACGACGAGATCCGAATCAACGAATATCAAGATCGAAAAGTATTCGTGATTAGTTACTGTGGTTTAGTGATGTAGAAAAAGTAACTATGCGTTACTGGAGTACTCGGTACACGACGAGATCCGAAGTCACGAATATCAAGATTATTCGTGATTGGTTACTATAGTTCGTTTTAGTTATGCGGAGCGCTGATCGCCACATGTAAACACATATTGTAGATATCTACCTATTTCGATTCTACATGCTAACAGTAGGGGTCTAAACCTCTCAAACGATACGTATCGTATCGAGTCGGCCATTTTTCCCTAGATTGCGGTATTTTAAGTATTTTATAGGTGTCCTTTTTCTTTAAGAATGATGTAGGTATGAAAAATATCTGTTAACAATGAATTACAGCTTTACTAAGCAATTTATATTTGAATTACTTGCATATAAATGTGTTATTCCCCAAAAAAGTTATTCCCCGAAAATAAAATTGACACCAGAGGCTTTAATAGGAAACTCGAGTATTATATAGTTGCTCCAACAAGCGTCGTATAAAAAAGTGATTTTGTGAAATATAGTGTCTAATTTCAGTGTTTTTTATTCATCCTGAAAATGTAATTCAGTAAATACAATAAAACAATTTAATAATGCTGACTTATGCCCGTTTGCACCGCACTTGGTTATGATGATGATATTTTTAAATAACTTTATTAAATATATTTTTTTATTTTTTTTTCCTGATACCACAATTAATTTACGTCATCCAAAAATATACATAATTTTGCCGTGTTAAAATAATCATTGCTGATCACTCGAGTATAAACTTCGAAGGGATACTCTAACGATGTACCTAGAGCTACCTCTTAGGATACCCGTACGGATCTAGACTTCTATGAGTACTTAGTAATGAATATAAAGTAACGAGTAATGTACCTAAAACTAACGATTAGTTCCAAGTACTGAAAAGTAACGGAAATCTGCATCACTAGCTGAGACTGGAGCGATGGAATGTCGTGGAACTAACGTCAATAGGCAGCAGAAAATTTTCTTCACTCCATTCGCTCCAAATTCTCTGCTCAGCTGTCTCACCACTCCATTTAGAACGATTGCCAGTAGCCAGATTTAGAGCAAACCAGAGATAAATTTATAGATCAAAATAAAGTTGGAACTCCGTTTTATTTATTAACGTGTACCTGTTTTTCACAATTTATAGTACTGGTGGGGCTAAAATAACGTCGTAATGTGAAGGTGCCATCATTTTTGCAAATGGCGTCAAATGTAATCGTGCTTTGATATTTATGTTATAAACGGATAGATAATTAGGTGACAACTAGCACCTGAAGAATGCGGACAAGAGATATGGGAAACAGGGCATAAGAAATCGAGCTTTACGCCGCTAATATTGGATGGCGCCACCATAAAAATTCGATGGATTTCTGTAAATTATCTTTGTTGCTAACACTAGATGGCGCTTTTCCGGTAAAATTTGTCTACATGCTGTGTAATTCCCCGTATTACTTGAATGTCAAACAGTGCGGAAATCGAGGGCGAATAAAACAATAATTTCTTGTGTTAGCCTAAAATCACAATATGTACAAAATATATGTGTACATCACCCAATGAAACGTTATTAACAGGGTAAATATTGGTAAACAAAATCACTTTGTTTTACTATTTATATTAAGTAGAATAAATATTATACAACTTGCCCAAGTAGTTTTGTTCACACGAACATTCTCGAAAGGAGATTGCACAAAACTTGTGAAAGTATAATATTTAATTAATATAAATTGTAAAACAAGTAAAACCAAGTGTCTTTGATTACCAATATTTAACATATTTTAGTGTAGTACGAAAGAATATATACACACACACGTATCGGTTGTGTGCATGTGTTGGTGTTACTTCATGCCGCTATTCATAGATAGCGCTTATCGATTCCAATTTATCAACATGCCTTGTCGCTTCCTATTATTCTATGAATGCGGATTTAGTGTTACTGCTTATTTTCGTTTTCATCGTCGTCCTGCACCATGTGCGCGAAAATTAAGTGTTTGGCTGAGCGTCTCGTACAAACTGGGTCCACTCGTCCAATATAATAATATAATATAATAGAGATGTCGCAAGAAGTGGCTGGTCCCGTAGTGCTCGTTCGGCCGAGAATATCGCTGCTGTGGCCGAGGACGCCCGAGAGAGACCACAAACATTGACGAGACATCGATGCACACAATTTGGCATCAGCAGGCATTCCTTGCGTCGAAGATGTTCCGATACAAAGTGTAACCATTCACCAATTGCTTCCTGCTGACGGTCAATTGGGGTTCTTACTCCCATGCTCTGTTAAACCTTTTGCAAGAAGAGGGTGATTTCCTATCCAAAATCATAATGAGTGATGAAGCCCATTTCCACTTGAATAGTTATGCACCTTTCTGGGACACGGAGTGTTTACATGAAATGCACGAATAGCCATTGAATCCCTTCAAAGTGACCTCTCGGAGCGACATTTACAGTGAAAAAGTGATTGGCCCTTATTTTTTTTTAAAGACGCCGACGGCAACAACATAACCGTAACCGGTGAGACTGATGTCAGACTTTTTTTAGCCTCAAGTTGCTGAAATGGGTCCCGAGCATTGTTGGTTCAAGCAGGACGGAGTAACGGCTCACATTGCTCGGGCAACGATGGAGATTTTGAAACACCAATTTTCAGGCCATGCGATCTCCCATTTTGGCGATTTGAGCTGGCCGGCAAGATCACCAGATCTGACGGTGCCCGACTTCTTCCTTTGGGGCTTTTTGAAATCTTGCGTTTGCCACAACAAACCTCAAACTTTGCAATTCTTGAAAGCCAACATTGAAGAAGAAATCACATTTGGAGCCAGGTGTTTTGCGAACAACAATTAAAAATGCCGTAAAACGAGCACAAATGTGGATCAACTCAGGAGGTGGTCATTTGACCAATATAATTTTTACAACTTGATGTCATCAATTTTGCACCTTCAAATAAACTTTTCCTAAAAGCAGAGCCTTTTTTCATTTACAAAAAAAATGGGAGTAAATTCACATTATAACCTTACTTTAAATATTTAAAAAAAATATTTACGGAGCTACTACTACTACTACTATTTACAATTATAGCGCTCTCTCGTACCGGTCCATTGACTTTGATGGCAACAAATTAAGTATGGTTGCACTTGCGACCTTTATATCTGGCGCTCTGGTAAAGTATCGGCCTACTCGTTATCATCGCTGACGTGCAGCTTATTGATGAATAAGAACTTTACGCTACTATAGAGCTATTCAGCAGAGATGGCGGTCGGGGTGTCTTGTCCGTCCGAATCAAGTAGTTTCCGTTGCAAGTTTCCACCATAGGCGTGCGCAAAAACGCCAAATATAAAATTAAAACCGGAAATATCACAAATTTAAAAAAAATATATAAGTTCATACCACATAAAATTACTTGATTTATAGCGGATATAATTGGCAACACGTTTTGTAAAGGGATTAATATTCTTAATATTAATTTTGAACAGGAATTGGATTAGTTGACCTAATTGTTCTTTAATAATGATATAATACTATGACCGAGAAGTAATGAAAATCTTAACAAATAACCCCTGGGGCTTGTTAATGTATTTAGTACATTAGGCCGAAAGGGACGCAAATTAATCTTCGCAATGGATTATAAATTCAGAAAACCCGAGTAAATCTGGGAATTCCCTTATTAAAAATTTGCCTGTTTCCCTTGTATATATACATGTTCACTTAATAATGTAATTTACATTCGTTTTGATAACTGTTAAAAGTTAAAAGTTACTAGACAAAAATTTTATGAAAACAAAATTTTAAATGCAAAAAATAAAATGAAAGCTATGTGGGAAGCAGTGCGGGAACTTACTTCTAACCAAAGAAAAACAAAATCATTCATTAAAACGTCAGATCCACAACGTTTAGCGGAAAAGTTTAACATGCAATTCAATTGCAAACCAGAAACATTGTTAAGAAATAAACCAATCACACCACAAGTAAATTCTATTGAGATGAACGAGCACTCTTTCTATTTTAAGCCTGTCACACAGCAAGAAGTCATAACCAAAGCACAAAGTTTATCAAACAAAAAGAGCTGTGGAGTCGATAACATTTCAAATTATATATTAAAAAACACGATAAAATTTATTGCTGAGCCTCTTAGCAATCTCATAAATGAATTGTTTAAAACAGGAGTTTTCCCTAAGGCACTAAAATATAGTTTAATAAAACCACTATATAAAAAAGGAGATCCCCAATGTTTAGAAAATTATCGGCCAATAACCCTTTTATCAGCTTTCTCCAAGCTGATAGAAATGTTAGTGGTGGATAGGTTAATTACTTTTTTCAACAAACATAAAATATTAAACGAAAATCAACATGGATATCAACATGGTAAAGGAGTAGATACAGCTATTTTTAATTATATTAAACAAGTTATGAATTACTTAAAAGAGGGGCAGTTGACGTGTGGTATTTTTCTGGATTTTACGTGTGCGTTTGATTGCATAGATCATCAAATTTTACTTGACAAATTATATAATTATGGTGTACGTGGTATAACTAACTCGTGGTTTAAGTCTTATTTGTCAGAGAGATAGAGAGCAATTTGTTGAAATTAATGCAAATGGGATTACATACAGATCAAGCAGTATAATGCTTAAAACAGGTGTTATTCAAGGTAGTGTTTTGGGGCCAATTTTATTTTTAATATTTTTAAATGACATTTTCACCCTAGGAGAATGTTGTAAATATTTTATCGCCAGTTATGCTGACGACACAAACATATTGGTGTCAGCACAGGACATTAAAACACTATCAAGCAAAATAAAAATAGCTCTAAACTCAATTAACGAGTGGTGTTTAAGTAATAGATTGATTTTAAACTCACAGAAAACAAATTTTATATTGTTTCAAACCAGCGAAAAAACCGTGTTGGAAAATATTAAGATAGATAATGCACTAACAATTGATTGCTCTACAGAAATCAAACTATTGGGTATATACTTAGATGGAACCTTGTCTTGGAAATGTCATCTAACAGATCTAGGGAAAAGAGCAAGCAAACAATGCTACGCTTTACGCACCTTAAGTAATACACTAAGTACACATGTTATAATCAGTGCTTATTATTCTTCAATAGAATCTATAATAAGGTACGGTATTATTCACTGGGGCTACTCCAAATATGTACATGATATCTTTATAATTCAAAAGAGAGCAATTCGAATAATTCATGGTGCCAAAATGTTTGACTCCTGTAGAAATGTTTTTAAAAAATATAACATACTTACTGTGTACGCTTTGTATTTTTATGAATGTGTCAAATTTACTTTAAAAAATAAGAGAAATTTCAAATTTACCGATAGGGAGGAATCTAGACATAAACTAGATATCTTTTTCCCAAAACATAAATTAGCCATGACTGAAAAATGTGCTTTTTATGCATGTGGTCGATTTTTCAATATGTTACCCCAAGAAATAAAAGAAATTAAAAATTTAAATACATTTAAAAAACGTGTGAAGGAACTTTTACTTAAAATTGAGCCGTATAGTATTAGTGAATTGATTAATAAAATATAAATTTAGTTTGTAAAACATTTAAATTTAAGCTTTTTTTATATGTGTATAGAATCCTTTATTATGCAAGTTATCATGCAATATGTTTTCCTTTATGACCTTCTCAATAATTCTGGTGAATGTATCCTTTTTAAAGTAATGTATCACATCTATTGAATAAATATTTTGTTTGTTTGTTTGTTTGTTAACTGCAATCAATACAATACCGAAACATTAGTACTCCGAGACGTCTAAAAATGCCGAAGTGTTTAAACTCTAAATGTGACAATTTAGTTTTAAACTTATTAGAATATTTAGAAAAGGAAAAAGAATATGGAGGGCCAATTACAAATATTAATCGCGTTCGAGAGAGAGAGTAGCCGAACCGCGGAAAATATGAAAATGGAAAAAGGAACTGCAAAATTTCCCGAAGAAGAAAAAAATCAAAAACCCAAGATCTACCTGCATGTGCTCGAGGTGAAATTCGTAGTGTTATTTATAACATGTACATAAAAAAGGAACATGTTAGTGTGGCTTTAATTAATGAACAATTGACAGAAGGAGGGAATGTGCAAATTGGCAATTCCAGTCTATTGCGAGTTATGCATTCAATCATGATAATAGACATGCTCTCTGCGAAAAACAGTCAGTTGTAAATGCCAGAATCCATTTTCTGCGAGAATACCACAGAAATTTAAATTCTGAGAATGCATTAAAATGTATTTTTGTGGACGAAACGTGGATCTTTCAATACGGAGGACCAAAGAAAATTTGGCAGGATGAATCTATGAATAGCGCGAAACATTCAACGTCAACTGGAAAGCGCTATATGATTGTGCACGCATGTTCCTCGTCTGGGTGGATACCAGAATGTGGATTAATTTATTGTACCACATCCAAAAGTGCCGATTATCATGATAATATGAATGCTGAAGGTTTCGAAAAATGGTTTGAGAGATTATTAATACAATTAGAAGAACCATGTTTAATAATTATCGATAATGCGAGGTACCACTCTCGAATTTTAAATAAACAGCCCACAGGAAATTGGAGGAAGAATGATATAAAAAACTGGCTGACTGAAAATAATATTGCATATTCTGATAGCCATTTAAAAACAGATTTGCTACAAACAGCCCAAATGCGAAAGCAGCCACATGTATATGCTGTAGATGAAATGGCATTAAAGTTTGGATATAGAATATTAAGACTTCCACCATATCACTGCCAGTTTAATCCAATAGAGCTTGCCTCGGGAACATGCAAAAATTATTATGATCATCATATAGGTTGTGAGGGATATAGTTCTGAATCAGTTTTGAAAATGTGGGAGGAGGTGCTTAAACACGTACCGAAAGAAAGCTGGAAACAATATATTAAACACACGGACGCTGTCATATTGAATAATTGGAAGAAAGAGAAAATAATCGACAATATTCTAGAGTTTATCATACATGTAGGAGATTCAAGTGACGATAGCACTGATAATTTTGAAGAATTTGACGATAATGAATGATTAATTTATTTTTTCCGCTACCGACAACGTAAATACGCATTGCATCCATGGTTACAGGTACCGTAAGTGGCTGATAACATTCGTGGTGTTTGTTGTCCTTGACGACGGAACTTAATTTTTTACTTACGGACCTAGGAAAATAATAAACAGAAACGTAACGCTCCAACATATAGGCGCGCAACACATTTTCGTCTATACCTATGGCATCGGCATTCTTTTTACATAGCCACTGCTTAAAAGAGTCGTAATAGGACACATACCTTTTTCGATTTTGTCGGTAACAGATTCTAACACGCAATATTCGCAGCTTCGTTTGCATCCATGCCCGCAAAAACTGTCACTGGATTGACACAAACAAACAAAATTCGACGCTGTTTTCTCGGTTGCTGGGTTGCCATAGAACGCATAGGTGACTATAAACATTTGAATCCCAAATGTTACAAGCCGTATTTTAGAATATTTTCTGATCTTTTTTAAGTATTATATTTCCGGTAGCGGAAAAAAATTAATAAGCAACACGGAACGTAATGACAATTAACATTTTCGGCTGGCGACGAGCCTCGGCTCCGCCTCGGCTCGTATTCGCCTACCTCAAATGTTAATACGTCCTTACGTTCCTTGTTGCTTAAATAACTATTTATGTATTATTATTTTATACTATTCATTTAAATAAAATGAATGTCACAAATTTGTTATGTTTTCATATCAGTTTTTACATATTTCATTTATTTTATTGTATTTGGAATAAGTATTTTTAATGTTGTATTAATATCCATTTCCACATTTGCTAAAATGTATGAAATAAATAGATTAAAAACATATTTTTTTTCAATTAACCTGCGTAATTGCAATGCTTGACTAAATCGCGCGCGCCTATGAAATAACCGGTAAGTAAGAGACGCCGTAAATTATTTCTTTCTCCTTCTACCGCTCGGTCTAAGACCGAGCTACGCAGGCCGCGGGTGTGCTTTCCGGATACGGCCGACGAAATCGTACATCTTGGGAATATCCTCTCGGTTATCAGGTAGTAGAAAATGATTCCAATATTATTTGAATGTTCCGAACTTAGTTCTTAAACCGCCCTTGCTCATGAATAGGTCTATAGCAAATAATGAATATCATTCAAACTAACGTGACATGAAATTTTTCTTCAAAATTTTGTTTTTTTTTTCAAGTTTGGAAATCTAGTTATATAACACCACTATTTAAATCTGGTGCGCGTGACGATGTGGGTAATTATAGGGGAATAGCTGTCCAGTCTGCAATTCCTAAACTTCTTGATTACTTAGTAAGTAAACAATTGCAATGGGTTTGTAAAGAAATTATAATTGATCAGCAACATGGATTTACTCTTGGCAAATCAACAGTAACCAATCTCTTATGTTTTAAATCATTTTTAATAGATTCTTTAGAATCAGGAGCCCAGGTTGACACAATTTACACTGATTATGCAAAGGCATTCGACCGAATAAACCATTCATTGTTAATATCTAAACTCGCAGCACTTGGCTTTGGTAATCAAGTTGTAAATTGGTTATCAAGCTTTCTCATAGGGCGTACACAAACTGTTAAGATCAATGAATATGTTTCTAAACCTATATCTGTTACATCTGGTGTACCGCAAGGTTCGCATTGCGGTCCTATCTTATTTTTGTTATTTATAAATGACATCTGTGAAGTAATTAAATACTCAAACTTTTTACTTTTTGCAGACGATCTAAAATTATTCCACTCTGTTAATAATATCACTCATTGTGAACAATTAAATTATGATTTGCAGCAAGTGCAAAAATGGTGCCAAGATAATTACTTATATTTAAATTTTAAAAAATGTGTTTCGATTACATTTACCAAGAGTAATAATCCTCTAAAGTTTTCTTATGCCATTGATGATGTTCAATTAGCCAACATTGACTCTGTAAAAGATTTAGGTGTCTTATTTGACACTAAAATTACATTTAATTTACATATAGAGAAAATTTGTAATATTGCGCTCAAAAGACTTGGCTTCGTAAGTAGATTTGCTCGGGAATTTTCTCCATTTTGTCAAAAGATATTGTACTTTTCTTTAGTTAGGTCTATTTTAGAATATGCATCACCGGTATGGTCTCCTTACAATGAGAACGCAAAAATTAGACTTGACATGGTTCAAAACAAATTCAAAAATATATTAAAATATCGAATGGATGAGCATGCTTATCTACTTATTGATATCAAGTCTCTACGCCATCGTAGAAATGTAATGGATTTATGTTTTTTTTTATAATTTAATGTCCGGCAATATTAGATGCTGTGAACTCCTAAGTCGTATACATTTTAATTATACCACCCGTCAAATTAATAGAAGCACACGGTTGTTTCGAGTGGAGTTTCACCGCACCCAATACGGCTTAAACAGTACCATTGACAGAATGATGCGTTTCTGTAATCTTTTAAGTAATAATATTAATTTTGATTTATTTTGTAACAATTATTACAGATTTAAAGTTAATTTAAATTATATGGATTTAGGTTATTTAAAATAATTTTAATCTCTGCATATCGTATTACGTATTTTACTTATTTGTATATATATATTTTGTAAAATTGGAGATTTCCGTAATAAATTAAATTAAATTAAAAAAAAAATATTAAAGCTATTAAAATTATTCCACCAAGACCCTCAAATATGTTTTTATAGCCCCAAATATAGTGCTTCTGGCTCATATGAAAGTGACACAGTGAACAGTCAAAGAAATTGCTTTAAAAGCTCCATAAACTAATTATGTGTTTTTGATTTTGCGCTAAAACAATTTCTATATCCTGAGTAAAGACATCAAGGCAACGTTCCGAAACAGAATTGGTAAAACCAAAATTTTATTCAATGATTTGAAAAATGGTACAAATTTGACCAGCTAAAAATTTCTTTCAGGATCCACAAAACACAATATATTTATGATTTTCAAAAAAACATTTACCACTATCTTGGGTAGAGGAAAAACAGAAAACTTCATTTGGCGATTTAACTTTCAGAATGTCCTATTGGCATCACCTACAATATTTCTGCGAAGAGCTTGAATCGAATACGGTGAATCACCTGGGGACCTTCTCTTGTCGGTCCATAGAATGCGTGCATGATTCTTAATCTTTTATGTGGTAAACTTGTAATAAAATTATAATATAATGTATTTATGTAAGATTACTTAATCCAACCCACGTTCCTTCATTATGCTCCAATTTGCGAAGTCCTTTATGCTCCCATTCTAATGCTACATTGCGGGGCCCCGCGAACGAATTTAGTGGATTGCCTTCAGATGCGAGAACATTTGCATAATGTTTATTTAAGGCATACACAAAAGTGTGCATCCTCTCTACGGCCCAGTTTTGCAAGGGTTGACGGCGTCGCGATGCCCATCATCATCCACACTGACATTATCGGCGTAACTTATTTAGCCCGCCGCCGTTACAGGAACTTATTTAATCCGAACACGCGAACGTGTGATAAATGAATCCGTGATTTACCCACCAACCCCCAATGGGTGGGTATTTGCCCCGAGGGATCGTTTACACGGGTGGTAATTAAAGGGGAAGAGTGTTTGTTTCAGCCGCCACCCACCGCCCGTTTAGTATGGAAATTCCGCCCGTTAAGGGCTAATTGTGTTTTTTTTCAAGAAATATCCGAGAATGAGGAATGCGTACCGCGATTTTTATTATGCACCGTGACGTCATGAATTTTATAATTGGAAGTTTTGCATATCCCTGCAATGGATCTCGTCATGGATATGGTAATGCCGGTTTCTTGGAGTAATTAACTTTTCCGCTTTGTGGAAAGCTTGATTGACCGAGTTCGCATATTAAACGCTTTTTACATTAGCGCACCTTGAGGCGTTACTCATTGTCAGAGCTATAAGTCATTGAACTGTTTGTACATCTGGAAACTTTTTTGCATGCTTATTAATAGACGTATCTAGCTTTTAGTTTTTAGAAGCATCTAAAGAACTTAACAAGACATTGAGTCGACATGCGTTTCCATCTTGAATATATTGCATATTTTAGATCGCATCTGCAAACATTTCTTCTACTCACGTTCACCTTATCTTTCTTTTTGATTTTGTACGGTTGGTTGGAAAAATCTATAACATAAAAAAAATATGTTGCGTAGGTTGGACTTTCAAATAAGTGTCAATCAAATGTCAAAATAGTTCTGATGAACGGGGGAGATCACTTTATAATATTCAAAAATGTAAAATATTACTTAAACATGTGTAGAATATCCAGTGGTGTATTGGAGGGGGAACGTGGAGGAACGACGTTCCGGCACCTTTTTTTAGAAACGGAACGCGTTTGTGTTTGTTAATATTTTGTATAGTAAGAATAAAAATAAATAAAAAGTTTACAAGGAAAATAATAGTTTGCTTAAAATAAGATGATCTCCGAAAAACTTTCAGCAAGCTGCTTGTGGAAAGTCGCGGACTATTTTTTTGCTCTCACCATGCGTTCCCTTACTTCTTATTTTACCAATACACCACTGAGAATATCGTCCTAAAATTTTAGTTGGATATTCCAAACAGCGTCGTTATTAGTTTAGCTGAGAACTCTGGCGCGTACAGATTGCCCTGTAGATTTTACAAAAGTCAAAGCACGTCTATTCGTTCAATAAGGCTACGTAAATAGCAATTACACGGTAATGAATTCACCAATAAAGAAAGTTAACTTGCAGAGGAGAGTGTGAGTACGAGTGCAAGTGCAAGAAGACTCTCTACTGCGAGTAGTGATTCGATGGAACAATGCGCATACGTATCGTTCAACAGAATTTTTTACCACTTTCACTGCTTTATCTGAGTTAGTTATTTGTCGCATGTGCAAACAAATGAAATTTCAAGAAGCTGGGTCTTGGCTTTAAGCTTGTTTACTTTGCAAGTGTGGTCGCAGAGATATCAATTCAGGGCCGCTTATTCATATTGGCTATAAAGTGAACCGAATTGTGGTTATGTGTCTGTTAGGAATTGACAGACGGGAAATAAATTTATTTTTTCGCATCTTATTAAATAATATAAATGTTGTTAAATTGTTTCTGATTGAGAAAGTTGTCCATTATTCGGCCGAATCATTTTCTCCACAGGTGACGTCCAATTAAATAGCGGTTTCATTGCCCAACAGTTTTCAGCCAATGACATGACGACGATTTTATTTTCTCAACAGTTTAGTTGTTACTATGGTTACGATTGGTTATAATTTAATATAAACAGAAAAATCTTTAGGTAATTATTTAATATGATGCGAAAAAGTATAGTATTAAACTCGTGAGCAAGTTGGCCATTGCCACGAGAGTGAAGTTTGCAACACGAGACGTAGGCGAGTGTTCCAAACTTCACCCTCGGGGCAATAGCCAACTTTCTCACTCCTTTAATAGTATACTATTGCAATATAATGGATATTTGTGACAGCTTGAGCAAAAATACATACGAAAAAATTATTCATATTTACCCAGCCACTAAATCAGTTTTTGAAATTAACACTAAAAAAGCCGCGGAAGAAGAAAATCAAGACAACGAAAAACACGCTTATTTTGAATTTGAAAGTGTCTGGTGAAGGCTCTTGGAAGAAACGCGGTCTCAATCTTTAAATTGAGTAACGACGCTGACATGTTACCACTTAGGCAGTTATTGATTTAGTGGTGAAGAGCGGTTATTGCCAAGCCTGTACATCTTGGAAAAGTAAAAAGAACTCTCAAGAATATATCAAATGTTATGAAGAACACGAAGACGAGCGTATAAAAAATTATAAAGGCTCTGCGGGCAAGATGGAAGTCGATTGAATCATAGAGATGTTTCTAAGATCGGATAAAAAGTTCGGTAATAAATAAAGCAACTATATAGGAGACGGAGACTCAAAAACTTCCAAAGCCCTTTTAGATCAAAATTCTTATGGTGACGATTTTCAAGTGACGCCCGATGATTCTGATTTGGACAAATTAGAAGACCACGTATTCAGTAATGATAATTCTAGTGAAGATGAGTTAGAAACTTCAGTTGTTCAAGTTGAAGAATCAACTCCAATAACTACAAGTTCAAAGTCATCTACATCAAGAAATCGAAGAGTTCCTCTTTGGCGGCACATTTCTAGAGACGCTACACCTATGCATGAATGGTTAGGATAAATAGATTCTTCTAGGGTTGTTAAACGCTCTGTTGAATATTTGTCTCGAATGATATTGTTTGCGACATGAAACGGTTCGCATTGTTTACTATGAGTTACGATTATTCCGGTCTATTAGAATGTATCTGCGCGTCTTTTCGTTATTGTATTATATTTCTTTTGTGTAAAAATGTAACTTGTAAAACTGTCTACGAGATTTATAATGTATCGTCACGGTGTCCAATTAGCACATCCGGCATACCAAGTGATTTATGTTCATTTGCCCTTAAACCCTCGTTTCCCTATAACTTATGAACGTGTGTCTACTCCATTTAGCAGAGCCACCCATGATGTCAATCCAGAAAACATACTTTCAAGTACCTGCTATCCTCTAACAAATTCGCATATGTTTTTCTTACATGGCCCCGCCTTTTTCCCACCCTGCATATTCCTGACCAATGACATTGTTTTTTCTATGTATTCTCGTTGTTAAAATAGTTCTTGTATTTTTCTGTAAAACGTTATCGATCAGTTCCAATATATGTATCAAACAAAAAACAAGTGTTTTTTCAAGCCCATCACGTGCACCCTTACATAAACAATTTTATGCCTGTTTGTGTTAAGGCATTTTTGTGTGAGAGACCAGTTAAATGCAGCTGGTTAATAATTTCACACGGAACAAGAACACCAAACAGATATCATTACTCATATTGTTGACCAATCGAATCTTTATGCAAGCCAGCAAAATATCACTGAAAGTCTCGGGCTGAGTAGTCAGGAGATTGAGAATTTTTTGGGTACACTAGGTTGATGGTGAAGTTCTCAGATACCTATTGTATCAGAAATGAGAAGTGGAGATATATGGAAGATATAAAATGCAAGATTCACTTGAATGATAATTCACAAATTTCCTTATGGGAAAACAGATAAATTATTCAAAATCCGGCCTTTGATAGACCATATACAATATGTCTCTGTAAGTTGGAACCATATGGAAAACTTCTTTATTATTAAATTTAGGAAAAAATGTTTTCTTCATGAAAAGTTCTGCATGGTCTAAAATCTAAAATGCAACCTTCAGATATCTATTTTTTTCAATGCTTTACTAGATTTCTCAAAAAATATTAATTTTGCTCTTGAGTAAAGTATATTTATTTTTGACAATATCAATAAATGTTATTAAGAGAAGTTGATCACAACTAAAAACCACGTTAAAATTTGTAGTAACATCCGTTTATATTGAAAAAACTGTTTTTTTTCTATATCGAAGCATACCTCTAAAATAAGAACGTAAACTTAATTGTAGTTACCTGTAATCTAGTATTCATTGGCAAGTGACAAGAAATTTTCGACAATGACCGTCAAAACGTGTTAGAATTTATAAAATACATACAAATGGCAGTGTTATTAACTTGCGAAGAAAAAATTGAAATTGTTTTGATTGTAGGAGAAAACTATTAAACACATAGAGACACAGCAAGTATTTTTATCAATAGACATCCCAATAGAAATATTAGTCATTCAACTGTGGCAAAAAAAATTGTGAACAAATTCAAGACCAGTGAAAGCATTAAAAATCATTTTAATGTAAAACGCCGAAAATTAGTTGCCAATGAGAACACGCAGTTAAAAGTAATGCTGTCTGCTGTAGAATATCCAAAAATGTCATTGCGCAAAAGGAAATCCTTGATACAGAGTAATGTAAGTAAAGATACAGTGGTAAGAATTTTAAAACTAAATAAATACAGACCATTCAAACCAAAATTCGTTCACACATTGAAAGAAAGGGATTATGATAGGCGCTTTGATTTTTGCTGTCTCATCCAAGGAACGTTAGAAGATGATCCTTTTTTTATGAGACGTATAATTTTTTCCGATGAGGCAACATTCTCTGCAAATGGAATTGTCTCGTCACAACATTGTCGCTGGTGGTCTAAGAAAAATCACAATTTTACAATAAAGACTCGTGACCAATATTCGTTTAAAACGAATGTGTGGTATGGTATTTATAAAAACAGATTAATTGGACCGTATTTTTTCCACCAATCTATGAATGCCGAACGTTATTTACAATTTTTACAAAACCACATCAATGATTTTATGGATGAACTTCCCTTACAAGAACGTCAATGTATTTGGTTCCAACAAGACGGTGCCTCATGCCATAGTACATTAAATACTAGGAACTATCTTGAACATATTTTCAATGGAAAAGTGATTCACAGATATTCCGATCTTTTTTGGCCTGCTAGATCCCCTGACTTAACCCCTCTGGATTTCTACTTATGGGGTCACTTAAAACAAAAAGTTTACAAACAAGGGCCATTTCAAGATGTTAGCATTTGGAGAGGATAATTTCAGAATCATGCCGGGAAATTACTCCAGATATGATAAGGAAAGCTATGCGGGAATTTGCCAATAGAACGATGAAATGTATTGAAAGAGAGGGTGGATATGTCGAGACAATAGTGGAATAGGTGAAAATTAAATTTAGATTTTTTTCATTAATAATTATGTTAGCGACACAATTTATTTTTTGTATTTATTGTTTTATTTGCAAATTAAAAGGAAAGGTTATCATGTTTTTATCAATCACAAGAGAAAAATGTTCGTTATTGAAATTAACAAAATCAATAGTAATTTATAATGCAGAAAAATTAGTAAAAAATAACAAGATCCATACTAGAAGGTTGTAATTGAATAATTGAACGTGGTTTTTAGTTGTGCTTAACTTCTCTTAATAACATTTATATATATTGTCAAAAATAAATGTAATTGGTATACCATTGAAAAAATTAGATATCTGAAGGTTGCATTTTAGATTTTAGACCATGCAGAGCTTTTTATGAAGAATAACATTTTTTCCTAAATGTAATAATAAAGAAGTTTTAAATATGGTTCCAACTTACAGACATCCTGTATAAAAAAAAAGTTTCGGGAAATACCAATGAACCAAACGCAACATATAGTTCAATTCAAATATAAATCAAGCATAAAACAATATACAGGGTGTAGAATTGGTTTATGCACCAAAAGGATTTCCATGTAAAATTATTAATGTTCAAATATTGGCTCCCCAAATTATTTTAGAGAAACAGTGTAAATATGTTTCTTCCAGGGGAAAAAAATACCATCAATATGCTTGGCGGCCACATGCAGAATGCAAACGTATTTAAACTCTATTATTTGCCGGTTAGCTCCAAAATATCTGCATTATGGTGCAAATATTGTTGAAATTGCTTCAAACATTGCTGAAAACTTGTTCAAAGACCAGGTTACCATTATAAAAACTATTAATGATTTAGATATCATTGTTGGACAGCAAACTAAAGACTACTCTCGCAGAGCCGACGAGGAGCGAGTTGAGCGACAGGATCGGCGCAGCGTTTTCGACTAAAGAAGTTCACGAAAGAAAAACTTATGCCCGAGAACAAACTCTACGAGGTCGTTTTATGGCCCCCGAATCGCAGATTAATTGGTAGATCATTTAGTGGCAACATTTTTGAGTTTTGAAACTTTAAACGTGTTTTTCTGAAAACCACTTTTTCGTGAACCTCGCATGAGATAACTCAAAATATTTGATCGATCATTTTGAAATTTTGCACACTAATAGGTAACATAATCATCTTAGATGTGAACCTGTAGTTCCTTCAAAGTTATTAAAAAACTACTTTTTTATTAACAAATATGGTAAAAATTTCTTGAAAATATATTTTTTAAACACGTACCTTTTTCGGAATTTTTTGGATTTTTATGGTTCACATAGAGCATGTGGATCTTAAAAATATAAATTTTTGTTTCTGATGTTACAGATCAATGTACAGACGCTAAGCTGTCCGACGTGGAACAACTCAGGCGGCAACCGCCTCTGAAGCAAGTGCCGTACAACCGCCATTTTAAGATATTAAAAATCAAAAAAATGTTTTTGAAAGGTAAAAGATAGAATAATACCTACATGTAATTATAATTATGTAGAATAAATTGTTCCTACACAAATAAATAGTAAAAATTTAATTATTTTCAGCTGTTTAACGGGATCTCCGCCCCTGGCGCTATATTTGATATCGAAGCATTATTGGGTTACGGAAGGAAGAATGGTACGACAAAAAATCGTCTAAATGTAATTATAATTATTTTAGTCTTATACTAATTAAAACCTGTCAAAATCGTCAGGTAGGTTGTTAACTAAAAAAATGTCATTTACAATTTTGCAATGATAACTGTTGTTCTAAAGATTTTTGCAACAAAGTGTACCTCTTTGCATAGTAGTTTTATTTTGCATAACTTCCTTTTCATAGGAAAAGTTTTGCTCTCGATTCTTCTAATCATATTCTTTATTTTTCAAATGTACTGTCTTACTTTATTTTTATTTTTTATGTCTTCTCCGTGTCTTGTTAAAAATTATTTAATTGACTCTTTTTCTACTTGTTTCTTTCAAGTATTATATTATTGTTTTTTCAGCTTTTTTTTAATTCTCTCTAAATGTCGTATTGAATGTACCTGAGATAGTTTTAACTAGTGATGGGTAAGATCGATCAAAAAAGATCGAGTACTCGATCTTTGCAAATGATCGAGCCGCTCGGTCTTTTGATCGATCAACGCTGCTCGACCTTTCGATCGATCATCGCCGCTCGATCATTTGATCGACCAACGCCGCTCGATCTTTTCAAACCGCTCGAACTTCTTACGCCGCTCGATCAAAACGAGCAGAGCGAGCGGCGTAAAAAGATCGAGCAGCACGAGCTGATAATACTATAAGCGGGCCCGCACACGGCCAATTATTAGTTGAGCGATAGTTTAGTCTATAATGGCATGACCGTAAATCAGAAATTCTGGCAGAATTAGTCAATATAAGTTTCTCAGACGGAGAATATCCCAATATCTTGAAATTATCAAGGGTAATCCCTATATTTAAAAATAAAGGCAGTCAAGACAGTGCAGACAATTTTAGACAGGTATCCTTACTAAGTCAGTTTGCAAAAATATTTGAATTTTGTTTCAACTTGCGATTATGCAACTTTTTGGAAAATAATAATTTACTATCTCAAAATCAGTTTGGCTTCAGACAAGGCTTCTCGACTGAGGATGCCATTTTATCAGCTTTAAATTTATTACATAAATTACTCGAACACAAACACGTAACTCTGGCACTGTTTATCGACTTTTCAAAAGCGTTCGATACTATCAACCATCACCTGCTATTAGAAGCACTGTCCAACACGGGAATTAGAGGACTGCCCAATAAATGGGTAGCATCATTCCTCAGCAACCTACTCCAATTGGTGGAGGTTGAGGGTATCCGCTCAGACTACCAAAAGGTAACGACAGGAACCCCACAAGGCTCAGGGCTTTCACCCACCCTATTTAATATATTCATAAATAACCTAGCAGTAAAATTGGAACAAGTAGCAGTTCTAATTCTCTACGCAGACGATGTAAATATTATAGTAAGTGCAAACACACTAGAGGAAGCAACGGAGCTAGCCCAACAATGCATGAACCTTGTGGAAGCCTGGTGCGGTGCCAATTGCCTTCTAATCAACACACGAAAATCTGCATTTATGCAAATATGCACAAAAACTCAAAAAAAACAATGCTCTCCACTTCTGAGATTAAACAAAAAATCCATAACTGAAACTGACTCAATAAAATTTCTAGGCATTTTGTTGGACCATAAGCAAACGTGGCGCAAACATACTGACCACGTAAATGCTATATTAAGCAGCAGAGTCTTTATATTCAAAAATATAAGACATTTAATGTCACAAGAAGTTCTAAAATTCATGTACTTCGGCCTGGTCCAGTCCATTCTCTCTTACGGTGTAATTTTCTGGGCCCTTCAAGATTGCTTTGTGGCACAAAAAAAAATCATTAGAGCAATGTGCAATAAATCTCACTGAACCATGCCGACCCCTTTTCAAAAAATTGAATATAATGACACTCCCTTCTTTATATATTTATAGACTTGTTCTATTAACATACAAAAGAAAGCACATAACCTGTACGAGGCAAGATTCACATAATTATAATGTACGCAACAAAACTGAATTGACAGTTCCATTTGCGCGGCTACAAATCAGCCAACGAAACCCAACACACGCTGGATTAAAATGCTTTAATAAACTATGTCAACTGGACGAACGTTTCAAAACCATCACCTGTGAACGATTATTCAAACTAGAATTAAAATCACACTTAATAGAACAGTGTTATTACTCACTTAACGAGTATATGAGCAAATAAACAAATAGGGTGCGATGATTGCTACAAAGCCCAAAACTTTTCCGTGAAGGCAAAAATTTTTGTACACTCTGTATTAGATTAGAGCGCCTATATACTACTTGACAATATCCGACAATATGTATCATATTATATGGAAATAAATCTTATATTATTATTATATTATTATTATTATTATTATTAAATGCAAGTGCGCATACACACCAACTATCGTCCAGCCCGATTTTTTAGTCAAAAGCAGTTGGTAAGCCCTCATGATTAAATAATCGTTCTACGATCGTACAACTGGCATAGTTCCACGCGAGTGCGCACACGATCGATAGTTTAGTTGGTCATCGATCGTAAAAAGCCCACGATAAGATATATAGATGCATATTCTTAAATATTGATAGCCTGACAATATCCCTTTGGATGTATCCGCATCTAGTAAAATGCAATTAAATGGTGATGATTAAATTTTTCATATTTTGCATATCTAAGCCCTCTTATGCATATTTAAGTTACATCGAGCATATGTAATCATATTTTAGCATATTCGAGCATGTTTAATAATATTTAAGCAATATTTTTATTACATAAATTAATAATAATAATACTCTACTAAACAGTCTACACGCTCCGCATAAATTGAGTTGTGTCGGCGTCGTACTGTGTGCGCACGCTACACGATTTCTCCTCAACTAAACAGTTTAGTTGTTGGGACCGTTACATGTATCCAACTCAACTAAATAGTTTAGTCGCTGAACAATTGTCCGTGTGCAGGGCCCCTAAGTTTAGACTAACTTATTTGCTAATTAATTCATTGAATTAATAAAACTAATTTTGCTTCTTTTTAACATTTTATACGGCCCTGGCATTGTATTAGTTCTTGTTAGTTGTGGGTCAGGTGTGGATAAGGATACCGGGAATTTCCCGATTGGCCGGTGGGCCGATGGAGGCGGAGGCCGTTGATTTCTGTGACAAAATAATGAATATAATTTGTTTTTGATAATAATTTTTTTTTCAGAAAGAATAGTTTAGTGTCGGGGGCCGAAGGTAAAAACTTTCCCGGGTCGGTTAAGGAGTTAATTATTAAATATGTTCAGAATTCTCCCGACTTGCCTCAATTCTAATATTTAAATATTTACATTCGAAATTGAATGAATGCTTGTATTGAAATTGAAACCATACACGGTGACGAGTAATAAATATGTGAACCAGAACGAACGGACACGTGCATCTAAAAAACCCAAACCTTTATTTTTTACATAGGTTTTATCACTCTCAGTTTAACCGGAAATGTCTGAAAATTACAATTTTTTTATGGAACATAATAGATGTTTTAGTTATTTATGAATGCAGAATAAAATACTATGTTTTGTAATGTTAACATAATTTATAGATAAAAAACAATACTTTTTAATTGATTAATAGATATAATTATAATTACTTGTGATAAAAGCTGTTAAAAAGCTATCTATATCGCAAAATCAAAATATCTTTAAAAACAAAGTTATAACACTTATAACCGGTTGCAATACTGTTTTATTAAATATATTTTAATTATATATTATAGATAGTTTTGATCTCATGACTTTCTTATAAATACATTCACATTGTATTAACATAAACAATCAAATGTATTCCATAAATTCAAAAAACGAAATATAGCCTGAATACATAAATATTCAACCTGTTCCTAACTCTGCAAGCAAAATTAAGTCTTACTAAGACTATAAACAAATAACTTATTGAAACAACTACTTCCCTGGCTAGTGCCACGCCGGATATTGAATGATACAAAAGAAATTTGCGTTATTACTAGTACTAAGTACTAAGTACTAAGTACTAAGTACTAAGTACTAAGTACTAAGTACTAAGTACTAAGTACTAAGTACTAAGTACTAAGTACTAAGTACTAAGTACTAAGTACTAAGTACTAAGTACTAAGTACAAAGTACACATTTCTTTTGTATCATTCAATATCCGGCGTGGCACTAGCCAGGGAAGTAGTTGTTTCAATAATTTATTTGTTAGTAGTCTTAGTAAGACTTAATTTTGCTTGCAGAGTTACGAACAGGTTGAATATTTATGTATTCAGGCTATATTTCGTTTTTTGAATTTATTTAATACTTTCTGCAACAAGTAAGGTTGTTTCTATTTTATTTAATCAAGTGTAGTTTTTATTTTTTATTAAAATAGCAAATGGCTTAATTAAATTCGTTAAATGGTTTTGTTTTTAATTATTTGTTTTTGCTTACAACCAATATATTGTTTGATCGAGCAGATCGCCTGAAAGTAAGAGTGCTCAATCTTTTCAAGCCGCTCGATCTTTACCAGCTGCTCGATCTTGACTAGCCGCTCGATCATTTCAAGCCGCTCGATCTTTTGATCGATCAACGTTGCTCGATCTTCTTACGCCGCTCGATATTTTCAAGCCGCTCGATCTTTTGATCGATCAACGCGGCTCGAGCTTCTTACGCCGCACAGTGGGACGGATGGCTATTCTAGCGCGACAAAAGTCAAATGGACCGTTTTTTTTTAAATAAAAGTAAGATCCTGTGTTTTTTCGGCTGCTGATTTCCAATGTGAGTGTACTTTTTTAATTTGGGCCCATCTAAAGGCTATAATTCGGAAAATACACCTAAAAATTTACCTTTTTTTTATGAAGGTTTTCTTAAATGACTTAAATTGTATTAAGCAAAATAATGTAACCATAATAAATTTAAACTTTTAAGTCATGCCCCGATTTTATTCATCTTAATTTAATTTAATTTATAAATCTTAATTTTTATTTTATAATTCAACAAAGAAATTTTTCCTCAAATTTAGATTTATTTTGAAGGTCTCTTAAAATAAAACTAACTTCTGTAGCTAAAAAGTGTTTATTTTTAATGTTTTAAATCGTTTTTTTTTTTAATGGAAGCACACAAAGGATCGCCTCGGCATCGATCGAATACGGAGAGTTACAGATTAGTGTCCAAATATCTAAATGGAGGATATTTAGGGGGACACTATTCAAGGGGGGGTGGAACATACAAAAGGGCGTTAATTTTGTAAATTTACGAAATTACGCTATCATAATTTGTTGAGAAGCTATAGCCGAAAAACAAAAATATAGCTGATTTCTTAAGGGGTGAGTTAAGGGGTGAAACATGGTTTTTAGTCTAGAAAAAAAATACGTATCAAATATTTTGGGCCCCTCTACAAATCTACTAAATTTCATTAAAATCGGAGTGGAACACATGAGTTACTTCCCTTGCTAGTACATAACTTTGCAAGTTATCGTAAGTTATCGTAAGTTATCGCAAGTTATCGCAGCTAGAACATGCTAAGAATCATGTGAAAATGTCTGAAGAAAAATGACATGAAAGCCGTTTTTCGGCAAAATTCGGCAATTTTGTCCAAAATATATCCAAATTTATAATAAAATTAACGATGAAATCAAAAAATTATAACGACAAATAAGAACAACTGAAAAAATATTTATCACTGAAAAAACACTTGTTATCATGTACTAATTGCACAAAAAAAAATCCCAATTATTTATATGCACATTTACTAACTGTTTTCTGCATTTCAATATGTACAAATACGCTCCTTCATATCAACGCGTAAGTATTCGGCAAGGTGAGTATAGTCATTGTCGCATTTCACAGCAAGTGTATCTGCGACAGGTGACTTCTAACGGTTATTTTTATTGAAGAAGTGTTATAGAAAGAGATTTTCAGCTTTTATTTTTTTTTTGGGAGTACACATTTTTTGACTTTTGTCGCGCTAGAATAGTCATCCGTCCCACTGTGCGCCGCTCGATCTTTTCGAGCCGCTAGATCTTCACAAGCCGCTCTAGCAGATCGAGCAAACGATCGAGCGGCTCGATACAACAACTGATCGATCACCGATTGATCGATCTTTGAGATACTCGATCTTGCCCATCACTAGTTTTAAAATTTCATTGTAATGAATACACAAATACGCAAATTTCACACTTATTAAGCAACGTATTGTTAATTTAGATTATATTCTCAGAACACACAGAACTTATAGTTTGATGGTAAAGTGGGTATTTAAGTAAATTATTGCCAATACTAATTATTATTCACAGAATTCAGATTATAATTGAGATTATGAATGGTGGAGTCAGTAGCGAGTTGGGATATCTCATGTGTCAACAAATAAAGAACATATTTTATTCAAACATATCAAAATCCTCTTTAGTGGCATGATAAAGCTATTTATGGACAGTGGGGGCATCCGATTAAGGGCGAGTGTCGCAAATACAGCGAGGACCCTCTTAAGTAATTCAATAAATCCTATTGTCAAATATAGCGATTTATCCGTTCCGCCCCTCCGTAGGAAATACTTAACGGCGTCGTTTAATCACCGACAAACTAAATATTGCCATTGACATCTGATCCTCGTCTTTTCTCTTTCCAGATGTGCCCTTTCGATAGCGGGAAATAAAGTCCTCCGCCCAACAAATAGCGGAAGTGCTCTCTCTTTCTCCGGAACATAAATATTAACCCTTGCCGAAACAGTAAATATCGCGTCACTCTTTTTTTAAATCAATTGGAAAATGAACAGCAGGAATTTAAAAATGAAACGATGATTTTTCTTCCTACATCATTAAAGGGTTTCCCGTTTGGATTGTAATTAATTGCTGCCGGGATTGATTATATTAACCCTTAATAGAGTTGAGCTGTGATTAATAGTGAATATCCGGACCGATGTTTGTGGCTAACCACGTATTGCTCAATTTGTAGTTAAGCTTTATCTTTAGCTGCCTTTGACCATGATTATTATTATTATGATTATTGAGTGAATTACTAGGAAGGGAACGGTCGGGGGCGTTCCTCACCTATTGCGACGTACTCTGTATATGTTGTAGAGCATCAAAAAGTAAAATACCCGTGTTTTTTTAATGCTTATCTCGAGGTTTAGGGGTGAAACGACCTCTTGAAAATGGATTTTTTATTTGTAGCATGTATCTTCTAAAATACGAGGCATATGAAAAAATGTTTCATATAAAAATTTTACAGTATTCCATGCTTTTTGCAATGATGTATAAGGTTTTTTTTTTAATACAATTTTTGCATTATGAAAAATGCCCCTATTTATTACTTGGTCTATAACATATACAGGGTGTCAATTTGAAAACTTTCAATGCGAATATCTTTGAAAACAAAGGAGTTAGAAAAGCGCAATTTGATACAAATGTTATACAGGTAGGGGGAACTAGAACCACCATATTTTGGTTATGGGGTGAGTGACCCCTTGGGCCCCATTCACCCTAACCCCAAAATTTTAAATGGCATCACCCCTTTTGTGATTCCTTAAATTAAACGTTTTTTTGAGTAGTATTCACCAGCACAAGAATTTTTTTTAAATTTAATACAGGGCCGAACAAAAAAGTATAATTAAAATAAAATAAATTCTATGAATTGCGATTTTATTTAATTGGATTCTTATAATTTATTCCATTTTGGGCTACAAAAAAGGATAATAAATTTTTTTGCTCCAAATACTCGAAGCAGTGGGTCCGGTTTCAACAAATAATAATCACCTATTGCAGTCAGGTGTGTTAGATTGTATGTCAAATTCAAAAACGATCGAAGTGAAATAATTTCAGACGAATTCACTATTTAATTTTCTTTTTTATCCGGTATTAGACATGGTTTACAGTGTGGCTGAAAGAATTGCGATTTAGACACCTGACCGTATATTGATTATCATCAAATAATTGATCCTTTTGGGATACTGAAGATTAGATGCGTTGTGGTTCTTGTAATGTGGATTTTTTATACTGCTAATAGGTTAATCTATAAAGGCATCTTAAAATGTCTAATGACTTTATTTCCATTTTATACAAATTCAATCAAAATTCATATCTCTATTTCAAATTTCCTCCCCTCTAACTCTTCCTCGTGGTCCCATGCATTGTGGATTTGTCTGTTATTTTGTACGGATAGATGCAAAATTACGTTAAATTCGTTACATTCCGATCAATCTTTTAAATAATAGATTTTACAATTTCGAACAATAACAATTCAACGTAACTTTAATTTAATACTTGATGAAGTCGTTGAGAACAATTAATAGTGCATACTCATGCACCAACAAATCTAGGTCGCTAAGCGATTCCTTGGGCCATTGTCGACACATTTAGGGTGAAATAATTGTGGGGTTTTTGCTCTGGGACCGTGGGGGTGCCGTAATTTATTAGCGTTTTCAATTGGTCGCGCGTTATCGTTTTTGCGGGGCCGCTTTATAAATGGCCTTATATTTTGTCCCGACTTCCTTCCTAGTTCCTACCTGTTCTTTGCTCTTGTTCCATAATCATTGATAAAGCACACACAATGGACGGGAATGAATGAGGTTTATAATGACCGTTTTATTTTATTACCGATACACAAACGTCGCCGATAAGTGACCCGAATTGTTGTCTGGTTCTTTATTGGATTAAGTACATTATTATATTCGGAGTTAAATTAACATTGTTCAAAATACTAACTTTATATTATTTTTAAATCAAGTTTATTTACAAAATCCATTTTGATATAGATTTATTATATCATTTACTAATATTAACAATTATAGCAGATTAAAAGTTTATCAATTCACCAATAATAAAGCAATTACATTGTTCAGAATACAATTTTTAATATTTACCATTTAATCTCAAATAGTGTAGGAAGAATATATTATATTAAACATGTAAACTCTAGGTGACGAAAATAATTATATTTCGTAAATAAATAAGAAGATAAATAAATAAATTTTAAATATATAAATTAAAATATTAAAATATCCTTTTATACCAACAAATCATAGAAAGCTACTTCAACATTTTTCGTTTTATATTTTTGTGCTTTCATAAAATATAGCATTACTTTACTAAATTATTTTATATATTTAAATTTCAACCAGTTTATTTCAGAAACATACCTTTCACTACAAGTGCGGTAGTATATCGGGGCTATCGGCTCTTAGGTTTTCTGAATTATCTCATACGGACTGAAAGTTTTACAAAATATTTGATTTTATGATTTTGTTGAATAATTGTAGTCTTAAAAATTATAACGTGCGATGTAAACCGGAAATAAGAACGATTAGAAATAATTATATATGGCGGGATAGTCTCAAATCTTTATCAACACCTGTTTAAAATGCATTTTTTAAAGAAAAGAATGATAAAAAAATGTTTTATGTTTTTTTTTTATTTCTTTGTAAAATTTGTTGAATTATGATTCACGATCCGATCGTAACCTGTGTTTCTTTCGTGAATAAATGAAATAGTTGCACGTGCAATTTCAGCAGATAACGCGGCCAAGGTTCTTTGAAGCCTTTCCCTGGAGGAAGATGTGCACGTATCCACTTCCTGCTCGCTTTTATGATTGCGAACGTCTTTGAGGATATCCCGAATTTAGTATGACATTGAATCTGCTTCTAACAAAATACCCAAGCACAGAGAAGATGGGAATTTCTCCGCAATAAATGACATGCAAGATCTTATAAATCATTCCCTACGACGTCACACGAATGTTTAGAAATAATAAATAATTCTTGGTTAGCATTAGTTGACAGAAAATAGTAATTCTGTATATTTTAAATCAATCGCTACAGTTATTACATGTAGTATTATTCAAACTGGTGCATTAACCCCTTAAAACCACCATGATCTTTTCAAAAAATAGATTTTTTGTTTTTAGGCTTAAAATATTCCTTGGGATGTGCACTTTAATTTAGCATTCATCCAAAGTCCGCCAGAAACATATAAACCGGTTAACGAGACGATTTTCTAAAAAACGTCCCGACGCGATAAGCGAGTGTCAGGTGCTCCTGGCAGAAGGCGAAAGCGACGGGTGTCAGGGATATCGACACAAGCCAGCGATGAAGAAAGAGATTTTCGACGGTCTTCGTCCTGTCTACACAGAACTGAACCGGGATGACTTGCTGGAACGGTGCCTAGGCGGGTTTACGCAAAATGGGAATGAATGTTTCAACGCGACGCTCTGGCAGACAGCTCCAAAATTGTGCATTCTGGGAAGTCAATGGTAGATATCGCTGCCGCTATTGCTGCTTGCAATTACAATGATGAACTTCACGACATTATGCAAATAATGCAGGTTCTGCAGCTTCAGGTCGGTCCGACGCTTCAATTTTTGCGTCAACCATATTTTTTGGTCCGCCATCTTAAATTTGACTAATCTGATAATAAATTAACGTTCGGCGACCACGAAAACCCTTACACATGTTGTTTCAGAGCTCTGGGAACGGTCAATCACGTGCTTATTTTTCAAAATTTCGAAAAATGTTTTATACAAAAGTTGTGTATAATAGTGAGCTGCACGTCCAGAAATATTTAAATTTATACATGGTGTCTCATAACAAAGTTACAGACCAAACTTATGTTTTTTTAAATAGAACACCCTGTATTTTTTGTCATTTTTGAATTATATGGAGCAAATAAAGGTTAGTTACTTCAATACTCCCTATACCTATTGTTTACCGTTTTCGAAATATTTGAAGATTTGTTGAAATGCAAGGTCTGGGTGAAATTTTATTTTTGCCCCAGAGATAGACGTTGAACGATTAAAATCATTTTAATTATTTGCTTGAAGGTTCGAACTATAGAGCCAACCATGATTTCATATTAAAAAAATGCGGTAGAAAAACCCAACTTATAAAGTTGAATAACTTCGTTTTTTCAAATGGCACACCCTGTATTTAGTAACGTATTCTCAAGTAGAATCCAATTATCTTTTAGATTATAATAATTATTCCTGATATGATAATCGCCGAATACAAGAAAACTATTGAGATTAGGAACAGAGAACCCTTATACAATCTGAAAGATAATTGGATTCTACTTAAGAATACGTTACTAAATACAGGGTGTGCCATTTGAAAAAATGAAGTTATTCAACTTTATAAGTTGGGTTCTCCTACCGCATTTTTGTATCACCCTGTATAATTTTTGCATGAAATCATGGTTGGCTCTATAGTTCGAACCTTCAACCAAATAAAAGAAATGATTTTAATCGTTCAACGTCAATCACTGGGGCAAAAATTAAATTTCACCCAGACCATGCATTTCAACAAATCTTCAAATATTTCGAAAACTTCAAACAATAGGTATAGGGAGTATTGAAGTAACTCACCTTTATTTGCTCTATATAATTCAAAAATGACAAAAAATGCAGGGTAATGGAACTAAAAAAAAACATAAGTTTGGTCTGTAACTTTGTTATGAGACACCCTGTATAAATTTAAATATTTTTAGGACGTGCAGCTCACTATTATACACAACTTTTGTATAAAATATTTTTCGAAATTTTGAAAAATAAGCAGGTGATTGACCGTTCCCAGAGCTCTGAAATACCCTGTATACAAATTTTGGTCAAAATTGGTGGATTCAAATTTCTTTTGGTTCGCCATATTGGATCCCCCATCTTGAACTTTGCAAATTTGACCTCAGATTCTTGTTCACCGATGCCAAAAATATATAATACCTGATAATCGTCGTGCAAAGATTCGCGTTCACCGATGCCGAAAACATACAAGGTGTCTAAAAAAGACACCACCAAAATGATATGGTGTATTCCTGAGACAAAAAAGAGCATATTAACTAAATTTATCTATATGAAAAATTACATACTTTCCAAGATACAGCAAGTCAAAGTTTAAGATTTTTAAAATATTTTAATTTATATCTCGAAAATGGCAGATGATAATGATTTGTTTATTTTTTCTGACACCTTCATTAGGTGTACTACATTGCTTAAAAATTTCAAGAAATTTTTCAAGTACAAAGGTGCTCCAGAGGACATGCTGTTTACATTATTACATAGAACTTTTTTGTTCTTCACATTTTTTACGATTTAATATTTTTTTCAATGCAACTCATCACTTTTAAAGAATTTATAACTCTTAAAGTTTTTTTGTTTACGCCTTATTTTTAACAAAAATAAATAAAAAAGAAATTTTTAAACAATGCAGTACACCTAATGTAGTAGTCACAAAAAAATAGACAAATCATTCTCATCTGCCATTTTCGAGATATATTAAAACATTTTAAAAATCTTAAACTTTGACTTGCTGTATCTTGGAAAGTATGTAATTTTTCATATAGATAAATTTAGTTAATTTGCTTGTTTTTGTCTCGGGAATACACCATATCATTTTGGTGGTGTCTTTTTTAGACACCTTGTATAATACCTGATAATCGTCGTGCAAACTGAACAAACGAGAAAGTTATCCCAAGTTAAACTTTCCCAAAACTTTAAACGAAACTGTATTTTTCAAAACAATAACATTTGGACATCAAATTAAAAAAATGTTCTATGATCAATAACCGTTTTGTGATAAGAAAATATTCCTAATATTCCTGGAATGATTTGAGTTTTAATAATATAAATTAAAGTAATATATATTTACAATATAAGTGCGTAATCGACTGTTTTACTGCGGGAGTGGACTTTACTTTAAACCTCTATTCAATCAAATGGTCTAAAGCAGTGGTTCCCAAACGTTTTTGTCCTAGCGCCTCCTTTCCAGAAAAAAATATTACCTAGCGCCCCCTAGAATTTTTTTGTTAAATTTTAATAGCAAAAAATAGGAAATATATGTATTAATGTTTCTACCTTTTTCGTAAACTAACCTCGGCGTTAAAAAAAAGCGCCACTCGAAAAATCGCGAAAAAACTCGATTTTTCAAATCGTCGTAACTTGGTTCAATTTTGTCGAAGATCGATGAATCTTTTAGTTTGGGAAAGATTCAAGTTTTATCTTTAAGAATGTGTAGTTGATTTTGACCAAGTCCAACCCACCCCCCGTAACAACGCGTTGGAAAAAATGTTTTTTATGTAAAAAAATTGTCCAAATTTGACAAGCTGTACCGTGAGCACAAAAAATCGGCGGGAAATTTCACCACAATGGCAGAAAAATGTAATAAATTCCCTTCTAATGCCTTAAAAATTCGAGTGGTTTCGATGATTTGGAGCAAAGTTATGAATTTTTGAAAAAAAAAAATGACATTTTTCACTTTTTTGGTCATAACTTGAGTAATTTTGCACCAAAATCGATGAACTTTTGCAGTCTGAATAGTTTCAAATTTTCTCTTCAACGTCATGTGAATTGTTTTGTTGCTAAAACGATTCCACCCCCTGCCACCCCCTAAAGGAAAAAAACATGTTTTTGAAGTTTAAATGTGCAAATTTGGTTTCTTGTACTGTGTGCAAAAAAAATTCGTGGATTTAATCGGTCATCATAGCAATATAGTTCAATAATTTTTCTCCAATTTCCTCCAAAATTCGAATCGATGCGATGATTTGGCGCGAAGTTATACAGTTTTGAAAAAAAATTACATTTTGCGCCTTTTTGGCCATAACTAGGCGAATTTCACACGAAAATTGTATTGTGTTTGTGGCTCTTGTTATTTCGTAAGTAAACTTTAAAAAAATGAGTTTCATTAAAAGATGAATGTGTATCTGAAAAAACAGAGGTTTAAATATCCCCTCAAAACTGTGTTTACACTTGTTAGGATACATTATTCCTGGAAAAAAACTGAAGTGAATAATGTTTCAAAAAAATAATGTTTTGATGAAATCGGTTAAAACATTGAGCGTAGGTCACTGTTCATTTTCGTTTAAACGAAATTCGTTGAATTTTTTGAAGAAATTTGTTTTGTTTGAAACATTTTATTCTCACTTCGGCTGAGTTATTCAAACGACTAACAATGCCGCAGGTAAGTGAGGTTAAACATGGCCAAATTGTAGTGCTATTGGAAGAAGGATTGAGTAGAAGACAAGTCGCAGCGAGATTCAATGTTCATCACAGTGTAGTCACCCGGACGTCGGCTCGGTACAAGGAGAGGCAGAATTTTAGTCGTCGTCCAGGCTCTGGCCGTCCTCGGATTACCAGACGTCGTGCGGATCGAAGGATTGTCCATGCAGCCCGACGAAATCCTGCGAGAAGTGCCCATTTAATTGCCGCGGATGTCCAGCTCAACCGGCAAATCCTAGATCCTATGGCGCGCCGTCGTCTTCATGAAGCGGCTCTGAGATCTCGTGCGAGAGCCAAGGTTCCTCATTTGACGGATCGCCATCGTCAGGAACGCCTGAGGTACGCTAATGAGTACGGCAACTGGACTCTAAGGCGGTGGCGGTGGCGGAACGTCCTTTTTATTGATGAGAGCAGATTCTGCCCGTTCCACTCCGACGCACTAGTTCGAGTGTGGCGTCGTCGAGGTCAGCGGTTTGATCGCCAATTCGTCAACCCGACGCGCGCCTTCAACGGCGGGTCGGTGATGGTTTGGGATGGCGTCAGCTACGATCATCGCACTGAGCTAGTCATCATCCCACCTCCAGGAATGACGGCAATCCGATACATCGGCGAAGTTTTGCGACCTAACGTCTTGCCAATGAAACGGCGTATGGGATAATGGTTTATGCAAGACAATGCGCGTCCACGCACTGCTCGAGTGACCCAGGAGTTCTTCAGAGAACACAACGTGTAGGTTATTCTTCACCAAGCCGTAAGTCCTGACTTGAACCCCATAGAGCACGTTTGGGACATCATGGGAAGGCATCTGCAGAATCTGGAGAGACCACCAACCACGCTGGAATAACTGTCCAACCAACTGAGGCAGGTGTGGAACGACATCCCAGAAGATGAAATCCGCGCGGTCATCAACATGCCAGCCAGGTTGCAAGAGGTGCGTGAACGACGCAGTGGCAACACGCATAATTAGTTAGATCATGAACACTTACATTCACACAAACGCAAACAACAGTTCCACGATCACAGACATTAAACACTGACACTCACACAAGTATTTTTTTTTACTTAGGCATGAGCCATTCAGTCACATTATTTTTAATTTTTGGATGAATAAATGAACAAATGAATAAATTAATAATGCCACAACACCCATGCATACACAACAACCATGTATACACTACAACCATGACCCGACCGAATACTTCTCGATCCCCGAAAAATCTTTCGGCCGGGCTGGGAGTCGAACCCACACGGCACGCGGTGCAACCGGCACAAGCGCTTGCCTGTACCCGCTACCCCATCGGGCCGCCCGTCACACAAGTAGAGATGTACAATACAGACACACATTACAGATACACACGATGTGCGAAATCCGACCGACAACCTCCTCGTGGTGCACATCGGGTAATGCTAATGTCGGCGGTTGAGTGAAACTCATTTGTTTTAAATTAACTTCACGAGAATTTGGGAAAAGTTGTGCATTTTGAAGTTTGCTTACAAAATAACAAGAGTCAAAAACACAATACAATTCAAAAATGCATGACTTATCGTAAAATCATCAGGAGTTATTGTCTTTTGTTTGAAATTTCAATTAAAATGAAAAAAATTTATTACCCTGTCGAAAACCTTTTTTTTGCACTAAGGGTGACAGAAGGTGGAATGAAACTTATGCTTTTCAGATCGCAAAGAATCATCGGCTTCTGTGCAAAATTGACCGAGTTATGACCGAAATGGAATTTTTACAAGTTGTAAAAATTTAACATTTTTTATCAATCCAAAACACTTTTTGTAGGGATTTTCAGGGGGTCACGAAATTTGCAAACTTCTTAGATCAGAAAATTCCATCGAGTTTAATGCGAAATTCGCCTAATTATGGCAAAAAAGGCGCCAAATGTATTTTTTTTTAAACTACATAACTTCGCGCCAAATCATCGCATCGACATGAATTTTGGAGGAAGTTTGAGGAAAATGATTGAACTTTATTGCCATGCTGACCGATTGAGTCCACGTTTTTTTTGCACACGGTACAAGAAACCAAATTTGCACATTTAAACTTCAAAAACATTATTTTTCCTTTAGGGGGTGGCAGGGGGTGTAATCGTTTCAGCAACAAAACAATTTACATAACGTTGAAGAGAAAATTTGAAACTGTTCAGACTGCAAAAGTTCATCGATTTTGGTGCAAAATTACAAAAGTTATGGCAAAAAAAGTGAAAAATGTCATTTTCTTTTCAAAAATTCATGACTTTGCTCCAAATCATCGAAACGACTCGAATTTTTAAGGGATTTGAAGAAAATTGATTAAATTTTTCTGCCACTGTGGTGAAATTTCCCGCCGTTTTTTTTTGCGCACGGTACAGCTTGTCAAATTTGGACATTTTTTTACATAAAAAACATTTGTTTTCCATCGCGTTGTTACGGGAGGGTGGGTTGGACTTGGGGTCAAAATCGACTACACATTCTTAAAGATAAAACTTGATCTTTCCCAAACTGAAAGATTCATCGATTTTTGACCAAACTGAACCAAGTTACGACGGTTTGAAAAATCGAGTTTTTTCGCGATTTTTCGAGTGGCGCTTTTTTTTGGCGACGAGTGTATAATAAAGAACGGTGTTAATTAGAAACATGAACTTTGAACTTACGAAACTATTTATTGGACTAGAATAGAATGTAATACAAAAAAGGTTGGTTACCGCACTGAATCCACGTTCCACTAAATATGAAGGAAATTAAGGCGATTAAGAACTTCTGAATTACAACCCATATTTTAGGATAAGCCATAGGGATCTACTTTTGCAGCCAGAATTGTTGGTAGCCGCTTTTGAATTTAAATTTTAATTCTTCATTTGTAATTACTTCCAACAATTCTTCTTGTAACTGTGGAAATTCTGGAATATCTCGACAAATACGCATCGTACAAAAAATTGCTCAGAGGCAGCTTTGAAATCTTAAATAGGAACTCCTAATGTTTTATTGCAGATTCGGATTCTACTTCTGCTTGGAAAAGGATCCAAAATCCAATAAGGTATGTTCATTTTCAAAGTATCATCAATTCGTTGATTAAAATCTGAATGGAGAGCATCTCCGTGCTCACAATAAGTAAGTATGTTTTCATCTGTATTTTCTGCTCTTGATAAATTAGGGAACTGGCTGTATTCCCCTCGTCCAAAGTTTCGTTTGTAAAGAAGAAGTTTTGTCACAAATGCAGAAATAACACATTTTGTTTTATTAAATTCACTTTGTCACCTTGAAGCTGAAGATTGCTTTCATTAAAATTTTCAAACAAGTCTATCAAGTAAGCAATGTCACTTTTGGATTGAATTAAGTTGGATCGTAAAGCATCATTTTTATCTCTCCAACACCGAGTTAAACAGTTTATAAAACAGGGACTTTTTTGACAACCAACGAACTTTTGTATAAAGCAGTATACGATTAAATTCTTCATCGTTTTCAATGCAAAACTGTTTAAATAATCTGTCATTGATAGCTTTAATTATATACAGGGTTAGTCAAAATGAATAGGACAATAAGAAAACTATTTTTAGACGAATGTATGTTTATTGTAACCAAACTACAGCTACGTATGGACAGATAAACTATCAAAGTTTTTTTCGCACCTTCACAGATGTTCGATATGGCCGCCCCTTGTGACACGACAGACGTCCAGGCGATAGTCCAGTTCTTCGGAGACACGTAGTCGTCCTGTGTTTTTACCCTTGCATAAGCAGCCCGTCTCCTCAAAATGCTTTACCCACCTCGCAATGGAATGTCGATGAGATGGTTCCTTGGCATACTTGGCTCGAAATTGTCGCTGGACCTAAATTACTGACATTGTTTTAGCAAATGACATCACACAAAACGCCTTCTCCTTGCCTGATTGCGCCATTTTGAAAACAGCGTCTCCTAGCGGCATTAACGTACATGTGTGTTGCCAAATAAAACTTTGATAGTTTATCTGTCCATACGTAGCTGTAGTTTGCTTACAATAAACATACATTCGTCTAAAAATAGTTTTCTTATTGTCCTATTCATTTTGAC
Source organism: Ocypus olens (assembly GCA_910593695.2). NCBI lineage: Eukaryota > Metazoa > Arthropoda > Insecta > Coleoptera > Staphylinidae > Ocypus > Ocypus olens. The sequence continues at coordinate 23,411,769 of OU343050.1, forward strand.
TAACCCTGTATTGTAATGAATTATATAGGCGTGCAATTAAATTTTTGTCAACTAGATGTTGACGTTGGATTATACAGTATTATACCGGGTGTGGCACTTAAGACGCCTCGGACCATAGCTCCTTTACGATAAAAGCTATCGAAAAAAATCTAAGAACAAAGTGGTGCATAGTTACCGTCGCTATGTTTCAAAAATATTTCTAATCATCAGTGGTGTGCCGTACTCCAGTGGCGTACCAAACTTATGTTTTTTTAAATGGAATGCCCTATTTTTTATTGCAGATTTGGAAAGTGCTCGACGAGTACTTATTTTTTTATCTAACATGTATACCCTTCACTTTAGCGGTTTCGCTGTTATAACCCTTCTTTCAAAATTGCGCCCCATTTTTGAGATTTTTTTGTAGAGAAACTAATTGACGCCGGCGCCTAAATTTTGAATTGAGGTACAGGTTAAGACCTCGTATACCTTCACATATTTTTTTTTCGGGTAATTTATGGAAAAAAAATAATTTTTGATTGATCTTCGCATGTTGTCATTTTTTCCGAAAATTTCAAATGGCACCCCCCTAAAAAAATTACGGCGTTGTACAGCCAAAACTCTAAATTTTTCATTGGTGTAAAAAAAATTACACATTGCATAACAAAATTTCGGAGAAAAAAGGAATTTCATCGCAAATGTCGGGAAACGTTTTCCGTTCCCAAGTGTGCCATGAGAAAACAAATACACAAATACGGTCAACATAATAGTATGTACCTATTTATTCAACATGATATGAAAAATGCAGATAAAGAAAATTTAACAACTTAAACTAAATGTTAGAAATGACGACCTTCCTGCCGGAGGCATAACCGCAACTTCGACTCACAAGCTCTAGACACTGCCCTAAGGACTTCTGGTGATATACCGCGGAAAGCCGCGCGGATTCCCTCCCTCATATCCTCGACAGTAGTTGGTACCGTCCTGTAAACCTCGTCTTTGATATAGCCCCAAAGGAAAAAGTCAAGGGGAGTGAGGTCTGGTGATCTTGGCGGCCACCTCACAGGACCCCCACGACCAATCCAGGAGTCAGGAAACGTTTCATCGAGAAATTCCCGAACGACACAGCTATTATGTGCAGGAGCTCCACCGTGCTGGAAAACTATCTGTCGAAGAGCGGCTAGAGGGACATTTTCCAAGAGATCATCCAAGTCGTCGCGAAGGAACCTCAAATAACTGTTGCCGTTCAGGTGCCCCTCGATGAAATAAGGACCCAAAAGGTGTTCTCCAAGTATGCCTCCCCAAACATTCAGCGACCATCTTTGCTGGTGGTTTATCATTCGCATGGCTTGTGGGTTTTCATCGGCGTAATAATGGTAGTTGTGGCGATTGACATGCCCATTTCTATGGAACGTTGCTTCATCAGAAAATAATACGCGCATAAGAAATGATTCCTCCTGCTCAATTTTGTTGATAGCCCACATGCAGAAATCTTGCCTCGCATGAAAATCTTGAGGTTGCAATTCTTGGTGCAGTTGAATCTTAAATGGACGGAATTTGTACTTTTTAAGAACACGATGTACGGATCGCGTTGAAATATCGTGATTCCTACTAATATCACGGATACTGGTATGAGGATCTTCAATAACTGCCTCCAGAACCTGCAGTTCATTATTTTCGGTAATAACTGCCTTCTTTCTAACTCTCCTTGGCCGTTTCACACTTCCCGTAGTAGTAAATCTCTCCAACACTTTTTGAAACGCACGTTCATTTGGATGTGCCCTGTGCGGATATCTCGCAGGGTACACTCGTGATGCCAAGAAACAATTCTTGTTACATTCTCCAAGAATAAATATCATGTCAACCATTTTCTCTTGAGTTCGGAACATTTTTAGAACGTTTGTCAAAAATGACTTATGGCTGCTACTGACGTCTAATAATTTACTTTGACAATTACCAATCTTTTGTTTTTTCATGGCACACTTGGGAACGGAAAACGTTTCCCGACATTTGCGATGAAATTCCTTTTTTCTCCGAAATTTTGTTATGCAATGTGTAATTTTTTTTACACCAATGAAAAATTTAGAGTTTTGGCTGTACAACGCCGTAATTTTTTTAGGGGGGTGCCATTTGAAATTTTCCGAAAAAATGACAACATGCGAAGATCAATCAAAAATTTTTTTTTTTCCATAAATTACCCGAAAAAAAATTATGTAAAGGTATACGAGGTCTTAACCTGTACTTCAATTCAAAATTTAGGCCCCGGCGTCAATTAGTTTCTCTACAAAAAAATCTCAAAAATGGGGCGCAATTTTGAAAGAAGGGGTTATAACAGCGAAACCGCTAAAGTGAAGGGTATAACATGTTAGATAAAAAAATAAGTACTCGTCGAGAACTTTCCAAATCTGCAATAAAAAATAGGGCATTCCATTTAAAAAAACATAAGTTTGGTACGCCACTGGAGTACGGCACGCCACTGATGATTAGAAATATTTTTGAAACATAGCGGCGGTAACTATGCACCACTTTGTTCTTAGATTTTTTTCGATAGCTTTTATCGTAAAGGAGCTATGGTCCGAGGCATCTTAAGTGCCACACCCTGTACAGTGTGCTGTTAAAACATTCGGCACCTCCTTTTTAAATTGCAAGAAAACCTCTGTAGCGCCCTACCATCGCTGGAGTACCATCTGTGGCTACTGATGAGATATTACTCAGAGGTATTTCTTTTTTTTAAACTCATCCAATGCTTGTAATATTGATTCTCCTTCAGTAACAGTTTGCAAATATTTTGCAAATAATAATTCTTCGCAAATTTGTTCCTCCTTTGTGAACCGCACGTATGCTAAAAGTAAAGCTTAATTTCCCGGAAAAGTTGACTCATCAATCTGAATATCAAAAGAAATGTTTTTAAATATCCACACAATAAATCTTCAACATCTTGAGCCATTTCATCAATTCTTCTTTGCACTGTATTATTGCTCAACGATTTTTTTTAATTAATATCAGATGCTGGTTTACGTAGCATAGTACATATTACTTCATTCATAGCCGGTATAATTAGTTCTTCAGCAATAGTATGAGGTTTTCCAGATTTGGGAATCATTAACGAAATATTGTAAGAAGCAAGCAAGCCATGGCCATCTTGTGTGTTTGCGGTTAAAAAAAGTTTTGCCAATGTTGGTTGTTTGATAAATTTTTCTTTTACTGTTGGAAAATAAGATAAATCCTAATCGTTTTTATTACCATGAATTTTAGTCAAATGTTCTTGTAGTCTGGAAGGCAAATTGGGCACATTGGTAATGTATTGTTTACAGGCGATTTAATAAAGCCATATTTCAAATATTCGATATTATATTGTCTACATTTCTTCTTTGGTTGAGCTTTATGAGCGGAATACATAAATCATTTTTTCTAAATCTTCCCTTCTTTCTTTTATGCTATGACCTCCCCCTTACATTCATCGCCCCCCAAATACACCTGTGGCCATCAGCGCGCCCCCTAAATCGCTGCAGCACCCACCAGGGGGAGGTGGCGACCATTTTGGGAATCACTGGTCTAAAGGCTAAATAATAAATATTTAGTTGAGTTATACTCAGTAAATTCAATTACCAATATTAAGCAAGATTCCACCAGTAAAGTCCATTACTACATTAATTTATAATTATCCTTGAATACGTGTACAAATCTGAAGTCCTTCCACTTCGCTGGCAGCACTAATAATTTAGTGCTGCAGCGAAGAGCAAACCAGACTAGAGCACGTTTTATGATACACCGAGTCAACAGATGCAATATTAGAATTCCCGTCTCTGAGGCAGTATATTGCTGAATAATCTAATAACTCCTGCAGACGGTACGGCCATTTTAAACCGATTACCGGATGGCGTTATTACTTCGAATTACGTTCCACCGATTGTGCTCAATCAAGAGGCGCAATTAGGGATACACTCTTCTCCCATGTATATTTTTTTCGCACCCGGTTCCAGTCCAAAATTACGAGTTCGAGTTGAGTAATTTCGTGTTGCCGGCTAATTTATTAGGGCCGCAAAGATAGGACAGGGGGTGCTGTTGTGTGCATGAAAGTTTTACACCTGTGTGAGCATCCGAACGGAATACCAATTTGCCACATGAATATATGAAGGCAACTTGCGGAGAGAGCGAACGTTCAAGGTGGTAATTTGTTGGTGTTACGTGAAATTTACTTTTTAGTAGGTAATTTTCAGTCAGTGGTGTCACCGATAAAACTCGTTTTAAGGTAAATGGTTTAGCTATTTATAGTTTGAACGTTTTACTATACTTAATACGATCGTTCTTAGGTAGTTTCGGTAAATAGTTACAGATAATAAGTAGTACTTATTTATAATTTAAGAACTTATCTGTGATTTCAACATTCAATTCGTTAAATAAATAAATTAATTACTGTGTTAAGATGTATGATGTTCCCAGTCATGTATCAATCAGTCAGACTAATTTCATCCTTATATCATTGCGTGAATATTACTTTTTACCTTTGAAAACATTTTCTAGTCCTTAAGTAATGTACTCGATTAGGATATAATGATACGTGCTGCAATTAGTAATTTATGCAATTTTCTTAAAATTTGTATTCAACTATTTTTCTGATTTTTCTTATATAGACCATCGACTAGATTTCCTTAATTTTCACTAATACAAACTTACAGCTATGGAAAATGGCATTGCTTCGATGATACGAAGATTGCGCTTCCATTTTAGACTTTAATGGAAGCTATACAATTTTTTCATTTAGAATTTTTTTTTTTGATGCCAATGTAATGTAATACAAATTTAAAAAGAGAAACTAATTTTAAACATCCAGAACTTAAACTAAGTTTTTACTCAGCAGAATTAATATCCATTTCATGTTACCATCCTTAATATGAACCATCACTTCGTAAATATATACAAAATAAATTATATTAAAATTTCAAAAATTATTTTAAAGCCACTTTACAAAGGCTAGATAAAAAAAATAGTATATTAAAAAACGAGTTCAATAAGCGTGATTTTTTCGCTACGCTCGTCGTTTTCTAATGGAAAAATGCGAAAAGAGGCCTTATGAATGAGTTTTTAACAGTATTTTTTTCTATTTTGCCCCTATTATTCCATTGGTAAATTAAAAAATTGACATTTTTATTTGAAATTAGTTTGCGATTTCCATACATCACATGACCTCAAAACTATCTCGCCGAAAATTTAACACAGGTTGACAGCTCTGAATTTCAACGGTGCCAACCTTAAAAAAATTAAATTATTAAAGCATTCGGCGAGCCATTAACCAACTCATATGTGTGCGTTAATGACTCCGTTTCAGACGCAAAATAGAAAAACAATTATAAAAACGTTGAAAATGTTTTGCTCTCAATAAAACGAATGGATAATGGACAATATGTTTTCGTTAGTTTGTCAAAAATATTAAATCAAAAAATGCCTTTTCGAAAATGACCCACCTTCGAATAGATTTTCTCAATTTTAACGAGAACCTCTCAGCAAAGGTCAAGGTAGTCAAAATACCCCTGTTCCTAGATTTTTGAATTAACCCGATAAGAGGGTGTTTTGGGGTATAAAAATAAGGTCGATGAGCCGAGAATCCATCGGGGTCAAAACATTTTTTCATTTCATTTTGCAAAAACTAAATATCGTGTTCTCATCTTTAATTGTCATTGCCTCGATAAATTTGATGGCAACACGTTTATACTTGCAGTTGAACAATAAAGAGATCTCTCAGAATCCAGAACAAAAATAGGGGTTTACCATTTAAAAACAAAATGGATGACGTGATTACTCAAAAACAAATGACAACCGAAAATGGAAATGTTCGAGGATTTTTTCCAAAAATATTTTATTTCGGTTTTACAGAATATATTCCATACTTTAAGCCCGCACTGTATGAGTAACCTATACACATTTTGTATGAGTATTTAACCTACAATTTCATTTAAAATACACAAAATACATTCAACTCTTTTGTATTGATTAGCAGAATTAGTGTTTCAATTTTAATAAAAATCAGATGAGTGCTAATAATTTTCAAATCGGCATTTTTCACTATTAGAATTATAATAAAATGAACCTTAAAATTCTAAACAAAAACGGAGTTATCAAGGGGGCGAAATTGAGTTTTTTCTCAATTTCCGCTATATTTTTGAGTATTTTCCACTTAAATAAGGTTGTTATTTTTCGAAAACTGATGGGGCTACTAAAAAAATTAGTAATATATAGAATAGCAACGCGGCCTCTTAGCTAATTATATTTTTTAGGATTGTATTTTTCATTAATTTTTATCAAAAAGCACCAACTTTTTTACAGTTTTTCAGAAAAAAATATTCGTAACGTGTTTTTGCTAAAAATTATAACTGTACAAAAAAATTTAGGAAATATTCTGAATATTTTTTAAATTTCTTTATTTTAGATAAAAACAGTAATTGGTGATTTTTTAGTGAAAAACCAAAATTTTTCATTAATTAATGCCGAATGCTCCAAAATTTTCAAAATGTGATATCTAAGCGAATATTTAAGTTACAAAAATTTAAAAAAAATGTTTTTTTTAAAGCATCCGACTGTTGCCAGAAAACGTTAATATATACAGGGTATTTTTTATCACATCTGATTCCTCAATTTTTTGTGATGACAACAATATAACATAACGTACATTTCATTTGAGTTATAAACATATAATCGTTTAAAACAGTTTTATCTACTCCCACTTTGTAATTGATGAATTACCGAACTGTTTTCACCAATTGTAAGCGACCCATTACGAATATATAGAGCATATATGAATGTTAAATGTTGTACATAAATTTGTAACATGTATTATTACAACTTATGTACATCGCTATATTATATACTTATTAGCCAATTACAATTAACGTCCGCTGAGTCCCCCTGCATTCGTCTGTTCGTCTTTAAATATCAAAAGTGACAGTGACATTTAAATTACAACATATTGGTTAAAAAGTAACGGACACAATAAACTCCTCGCTATGCCTTATCGGTACTTCCTTCGTGATGGTATCTTAGCAGATTAACACTTCAAAACGAGTACAATGATCCGTGTTCGTAAATTTGTTCAGTCAATGTATTGGGTAATATATTATTCGACGGAATTTTTTGAAAATATTTTCAAGATTACCAACTTTCTTATTTTAAATACAATGATATATTCTTATTGCAAATGTGGATTACACATAAAATTCTGTGAAAAAATCATTAAGTAACATAACCTCAAAATGTAAGCGTTTGCGAAATATTTGACATTTAAAAAAAATTGTGGTTAAAATCTCATTACACAACATTAATTAGTCCATATACTTTTAATGTACCATCTTAGTGGGACACCCTGTATTTTTGTCTAGCAACTACTGTATTTATATTTACTGAATAAATACGTAGATATTATGCTTCATCGAACTACATTTTTATTCATAAAGAATAATAATGTTATTAAGATTTTTAATTATTTTTGATTCCATGGCATGGATGATTTTTAGTAAGCGTTACTAGATTGCCAATAAAAGGGTTTTAAGCGATTATATGTTCATTTATGGAAGTAAATGTGTCTTGTGATATATTGTTGTCATCACAATAAATTAAGTATTCAGATGTGACAAAAATCAAAATGGCGTCCATAAGAAATAAGAAAGTTGATGAGTTCAAAAGAAACAGAACATGTTAAAACAAAACTGATGCCATCTATCAGACAATAAAAAGTGCTATAAGAACGTCATTACGGTTTTTAAATATCATCTCAAATAACAAAGCTATAAAGAGTTAGGGGCGTTCATGGCCGAAGGGGTTGGCACCCGCTTTCCGTGCGAGGCGTCGTTGGTTCTCGAGAATCTTTATTGCCGAACCGTGACCATGACATTTGGATGTAATGATTACTAACCACATTAAATTATTATGTTGAAATGTTTATTTTGCTTAGCAACGTCATAATAGCGCGGCGATAAGCTCCCATAAGGTGATCTCAGTGTAAGTTTATGTTGATTAGTTATTTTTGCACACCTGACTGAGAATTAAGCGAATTAATTGGATGCTTATTTTAGCAAGAAATGTTCACGAAAATCTCCTGACAAACTTCAATGATTTTTTTCAGGAAATGTACCAGGCAATAAATAATGTAACAACATGTACATTTTTAGAAACATTAAATAAAAAAATGCAATTTTCAAAAATTACCATTTTTGAATAATATTTGAAACAAAAACCCACAGCAAATTTCAACAAACAACAAATATTCTAGCATCTGCTGCTATAAAAAAATAACAATTTACCAATACGCTGTTTTAACGATTTTTTTTAGTAGAAAGTCACTTTATTGGAAAATATGCATTTTCGACTGGATTTTTTAAATTTCCACGCAAACTGATGATCAAATTTTGAATTTTGAATATTTGAAGAAGTATTTTAGATTTCTTCAGACCTATTTGACATATTTGTAGTTAATTAAATTGCGCGGCATCAATTTTTTTTCTAAATATCATACGTAATGCAGCACATTAAATGCTAGGCTTTTGTTTTCATAATACGATGGCGTAATTATGTAATAAACTTATCTAATTAAGAAAAACCAAACATTGTATAATTATTGTATAATGCTGCAAGTTTAGCTAAAAATTCCACCTTGTGTTAATGTATATTTTATCATTATAATAATAATAATAAACGTTTATTGTACTTACTAAATATATAATAAATAATAAATACAATGGCCATCGACCGAAGTCCTTCAGCCAAGAATTACACAGTATAATGGAATAATCAGTAATTATGTAAACGAACAATGAGTTTGGAACAAAACAAAAAAAATACATATTTGGCATGTATGATGGCATTAGTGATCTATACTTTCTCTCGAAGCTATGAGATGTTCAAATAATGTTGCTTCGGGAAATTTGTAGCGGGACGAAGGATTTTCGCGAATTAGCATCATTGCTTCTATACATTCTAGTGTGCAGTATTTGTTGGCAAATTTATTAGCAATTAGTTTGCAGCGTTCACTAAATTTAGGGATATTGGTGGTTGAGTAGAGGAGGATGTTTGGTGGATTGAAAAGCGGATTATCTGGATGACGGATACGGGTAAGAATTCTTAGGCAAGATCGTTCAACAATATCTAATTTGTCTAATATAGAAGTTCGTGCATTTGACAAAAGGAAACTGCCGTAATCTAATATCGGACGGCATATCATTTTGTATATGTTAGTTGATGTCTTTATATTAATACCTTGGTTTCTATAGGTTAGCGAACGGAAATGTTTCGCCCGTGTTGTGGCTCTGGTTTTAATCAAAATGCAATGCTGTCGAAACGAAAACTTGTTGTCAAGGATCATGCCGAGATAATTTACTTTCTGTGCCGGTTTAATGATAGTATTTTGTAGATTAATTGTGGGGGAAGTAGGTTTAATTTTGTGATAGGGTATTAAAAGCTCGGACTTCAATGGATTAATTGATAGACGCCATTTATCATTATATTTTGAAGGAAATTTTTCGTTAGTAATAAATCAATTATTTTATATAGAATAAAACATTCATGAACGTCATCAACACTTGTTAGACAATTTAATTTCTGATAAGGATGCCAATAAAAAAAAGAGTAATTCAGTTAACAGCTCGATCCTAATAAGATATTTATCACACCCCTTGTGCCATTCTCATAACGGCATCAGTGGCAATACATGTATCTCTGCCATTACGTATGCACCCTAAACGTCTCCCCCTATTTTCCCATTTTCATTCCTGACACACACATACGTCGTCACTCCATTCACTTTATTTTATTACCTTATTTTAATCATAATTAATCAATTCCGGCAACACTTGTTTGTTACCAATTCATCATATCACATCTTAAATATGAAATGGAAAGCTACAAAATCGTTGCGTGAAATCTCTAACGAATCTCACTTATTGTTAGTCTACAAAAGAAATCATTTATTGAATACCTACACGTCATTTGGTAATTATTATTAAAAATAGTAATATGTAATAACTAGAATTAATTAACGTTAAATTACAGACCAGTTTCGGACTATTACGACTCATGAGTGTAGTAGAATGGCTGATCACTCCCAGATGGTAGTAACACATTTAATCGACTAATGAAGTAACGACATTTACTACTACATTAAAAAGCTGAAAAGTTTAAATTATAATTTGCAGGAAATCAATATTTTTTGACGAGAAATAATTCTGGTCAGAACCGGTGACAGCTCGCGGGCTTCTTTTTTGTTTTTTAGCATAGGTGGCAATACAGATAGGCGTGACCAGACATATCCGCACAGAAAGACTGCTCACGCGAAAACTGCGCACAAAAATGTGTGCGAAACTCCGCACACGAAAACTCCTCACACGAAATAATGCTCACACGGAAAACTCCGCACACAGAAAATAACGCACAGTGATAATTGCGCACACGAAAATTGCTCTCACTGAAAAATGATCACACGGAAAACTACTCACTTTCATCAATCCTCACAGGGTGCGCACAACAAATATTTTTGCTATAATTATTACATTTCACATTAATTTAAAAGCAAAACTGTGTTTTTACCGTAATCGTAAACAAAATTGAGTTCCTCAAATATTTTGATACATCCACAGAACGACTGCCTTTAAAACTAACTATAATTTTTAAAAATGTGTTAATTTTTAGATGTAATAAATTTTTGAAAATTAATGTTAAAAAATATCGGGTGTGTAAATTGGCGGATAATCTACACGTGGCGATATACTTCCTAAAATTCTGAATAGAAAATGTCGATGAATAAATGTTCTACCATGCCTCATAGGCCATCAGGAGCCATTTAAAAGAAATGTATATTTGGCAACATAGCATTCACGAGCTGTCCTGTTTATCAATAATCTCATGGTTCAGAGTAGAAGGTAATAGATAGATAGAGCGGGGTTTATTTACAGTTGCAAGGTAAAATAGATTATGAGTAAATAGTAAAATCCATTGTAATTGGACAAAACAAACCGAAAATAACACAGAAACACAATTACTCTGAAACGCGGGCACTTATACAAACTGATACTGAATGAGAAAAGCAGAATTCGCACAAACTTGGAACTAGCAACTTTGAATGAATTATTTGTGTCAAAAGTGACATAAGCGGGTGTCACGTTGCCGAACGTATTTTTGATGAAAATAAGCTAATTAAGAAGTGTTAAAAATACAAGTTTAAGATAGAAAGACAGCACACACTGACAAATAATTTTCAAACTGGTCATACTACCGAAATTGCAGGTTTTTTTTGTAAATTAATATCGAATAATAACGCATATTTAACGATTTGATGTTCAAACTTTGAGGACCTCGTGACGGCCCAGGAAGCATGGTACAACATTTTAGAATTAAGATAAGCTGCTTAGAAACGTTGGACGAATATCGGCACGTGTAGATTATCCGCTAATTTATACACACCCGATATACTGATATGATACGAAACATCTGCTTTTAGAATGAACTACGATTTTTGAAAATGTATCAATTTTTGCGCGTGTTGTGAGTTTTTGATATATTATTTTTAAGAAAAATAGAAAAAAAATTGATTGAATTCCTTAAAAAACTCTAATGCAATTATAATACTATTAACTTTAAAATCACCATTGATTTTTAATAATAATAATAATAATATAAAGGGTGAGTTTTTTTCGATATTCTCTATACGGATCTCGGAAACTATAAGAGATAGAGAAACGGTTAAATGGGCGAAGAAGTGCAGTTTTACAAGTCCAATAAAATAACACTTTCAAAGTTTTCAAAAAAGTGAAGGGTAACTAAATATTTTGAAAAATGTAAAAAGTGTCAATTTTTTCAAATAAATATATCTCGTTTATTATGACAGAAAAAAAACTGTAAAGGACAAAGTTGTAGACGCAGCTTAATAAAATAAATTCAGAAAAATTTTAACGCCATTATTTTCCGAGATATGACGCAAACTTACATGTTTTTAAATGGAAACCATAGTTGGCTATGACCTCATTCGAAAGACTTTTTTCTCTTTAATCCGGTATCACAAATGACACAGTTATTTCTAAAAACATGTGAGTTACAGTCATTTTTAAGTTTTATTATCGAACCGCGTGCCGTGTGGGTTCGAATCCCAGCCCGGGCGAAAGATTTTTCGGGGATCGAGAAGTATTCGCTCGGGTCCATGGTTTTTATATACATCTGACATTACTCATTTGTTCATTTATTCATTTATTCATCAAAAAATTTAGCCGCTTTGAGCTGGCCATATGGGCTACGATCCCAAAAAGTTTTATTATAAATAAAAAATAGTTAGCCATGAAAAAGATGAAAGTAAAACAATTGCAGTTGTTTATAACTACAACAAATTATTGTGGTTATTATTTTTATAGAGATAAACAAAGTTGACAAAAAAACACCGTATAATAATAATTCTTTAATTACAAAAATAATAATAGGATCGTTTGATCAAAACTGCAGTCACTAATAAATAAATAGTGTGATATTAACTAAGTAAAAGTGCATTTTATTTTAATAATAATAGGAGACACATTTTAGTATTACAAAAGATGCTCAAAAAGTCCACCATTAATATTATGGCATAAATTACATCTTTTTAAAATTTAATTTGTCTGCTATTATTATTTAAATAAAACACACTTTTACTTAGTTAATATCACACTGTTTATTTATTAATGACTGCAGTTTCGATCAAACGATCCTATTATTATTTTGATAATTAAAGAATTATAATACTTTATGTTGCTTTTTGTCAACTTTGTTTATCTCTATAAAAATAATTAACATAATATATTATTGTTGTTATAAATAAACAACTGGAATTGTTTTACTTTCATCTTTCTCATGGCTAACTATTTTTTTATTTATAATAAATCTTAAAAATGACTGTAACTCACCTATTTTTAGAAATAACTATGTCATATTATATCGGATAAAAGAGAAAAAAATATTTAAAAAAAATGTAAGTTTGCGTCATATCTCGGAAAATAATGGCGGTAAAAATTTTCTGAATTTATTTTATTAAGCTGAGAAAAATGATCTACAACTTTGTCCTGTACAGTGTTTTTTCATCTGTCATAATAAGCGAGATATACCGGGTGACCCAGGGATCTGTAAAAGCCCCATAACTTAATTGATATTTGAGATATCGACTTCTAGTTTTCCTGAACTGGTACCGACACTTATTCTACATATTTTAAAAATATGTATGTTTTTGTACAGGGTGTCCCAATATACATAACAGAACAAAGTTATGTTTTTTTTAATAGAACACCCTATATTTTATACTTTATTTTTAACCCTCTTGAGAAGCTAATAAAAATAGTATTATACTATTTTTATCAGCTTCTCAAGAGGGTTGAAAATAAAGTATAAAATATAGGGTGTTCTATATAAAAAAACATAACTTTGTTCTGTTATGTATATTGGGACACCCTGTACAGAAACGTACATATTTTTAAAATATGTAGAATAAGTGTGGGTACCAGTTCAAGAAAATTAGAAGACGATATCTCAAATAGCAAATAAGTTATGAGGCTTTTACAGATAGCTGGGTCACCCGGTATATATATTTGAAAAAATTGCCACTTTTTACATTTTTCAAAATATCTAGTTACGCTTCACTTTTTTGAAAACCCTGTATTTAACGGAATTCACCCCGTACATTTAAGAAATAATTAGAATATAACATAAAATATTAATATAAAATATAAATCACTAATCTCAAACTTTTCTCAAAAATTTTCGAAAAGGTACTTAAAAACAGATTGGTTAGCTGCTTAAGAAAATATAAATTAATATCAGATAAGCAGTTCGGATTTCAGGAAGGAAAATCAACTCAAGATGCGATTCTAAGAATTTCTAACAGTATATATAGTTAATTGGATAATAAGAACCCATGCCTATGCCTTTTTATTGATCTCGCAAAGGCGTTTGATACCGTTGACCACGAGCTGCTTATACATGACCTTGAGGATATTGGAATGAGGCAAACTCCGTTGAAACTATTCCAAAGTTACTTGAGTGATCGAGAGCAATGTGTAAAAATAAATAACATTTTTAGTACGTTCAAAAATATTACCTGTGGTGTCCCTCAGGGTACAGTCTTAGGACCCATACTATTTATAATTTACATAAATAGTATGTTCCATATATCAATAAAAAGCGAAATAACAAGTTTTGCTGATGACACTGTTTTATTTTGAAGAGGAAAATCCTGGGATGAGGTAAAAACAAATATCCAGACAGATATGAGGGTATTAAAGCTGTGGCTTAACCATACAAAACTAACAATTAATATGGAAAAAACGCATTATCTACCTTATTATATAAATATCACCACAAAAATAACATTCCACTCAATTGCATTCCTAGATCCCTCAGGCAACCATACGATTACACCCGTAGATAGGTACAAATATTTAGGTGTATATTTTGTTAAAAATATGAGATGGAATGAACACATATCCTATCTAGTAAAGAAATTAAAAATGGTAGCATACACTTTCAAGTTCTTAAAAAATTTCTTAGACGTGACATGTTTGAAAGTATTATACCACGCTCTAGTAGAGTCTCATTAAATATACGGTATAGTAGCATGGGAAGGACTTTTTAATATACAACTTCAAAACCTCAATATCATTCAAAAAAGAATAATAAAAATTATATTTAATAAACCATACATATATCCAACTGATGACCTATTTAAAGAATCCAAACTTTATGATATAAGACAAGCTTATTTTTTACACTCTGTATTATATCAATTTAAAAACAAAAACTTACTTAAGTATAAAAATAAACTCTGCATAACAAGAAATATATTAAATAAGTTAGTAATTCGAAAAATGAATACCACTTTTGAGCAAAGGGGCTTTGCAACTTGGGACCAAAAATGTATAATTATGTTCCCAAAGAAATTGTAAATATTCAAGATTTAAATCAATTTAAAAAACATTTGAAAAAATTTGTATATCACGAAAATCATCTAAATCTTCACAAGTGTATTGATTTGAAATTGATTTGAAAAACAATTAATGTTACATTGTTAAACTTAAATAACCAATTTTTGTCGATATTTTAATTGTTAGCATAATTTAGTTGTAAGATAATCATCCTTGTCAATACCACGCACAAATGCTTGCATTTCAGTGGTTAATTGTTTATTGATTTAATATTATATCTAATATATCTCATATTCTTTTGTTTTTTATGTGTTTATTTCTAATAGATTACTTTGTTCTCGTTCTAAATCTAATCATTGTATAACTCTTATGTACTAGTGTATCTAACAATAAACATTATTATTATTATTATAAAAATACAAAATTTAAAATTACAATTTAAAATTTAAAAATGCGACAACTTTGAGATGACAAAAAAACAAGTAAAAACAATACGATGCAATACGCTAGACATAAATAATTAAAATAATGAAAACCCCCGCAAGAAAGTTGCAATTATCTAAATTTGACCACAAACAAATATCGAGAGATCTATTTGTGATGAATTAGATTTAAAGTCAGAAATATTATTTGAAAACAGCTTAAAATTGGCGTTACTTATCAGGCCATTCGCTACTCTTAAAGTCCGTGATAAGGGTGCATCGAAAACCAATCAGTTTAAGTACAAAGGAGCAATCAATGTGACTATTAATTTGACTATTGAAATCAAGTCAACTTTAAAATGTGTACTCTATGATAAAAAAAAACAGAAAAAATACATTGAATTGCAGTAGAATTTGTAAAAAAAGTGTAACGAGTTCCAACAAATTCCAATCAAAATAAAATTTCTGCATTGGTTTAATCAATAAATTGATGAGCCGAATTTGCGTTAAAAGATTAAGATTTATGAACAGGACAATACATTTCTGATTTTTCGTTAAAACAATTGTCAAATTATAGCTGAAAACAAATGACAACATTCTAAACAATGTCTAGGGGAACGAAATATGCATTCTACTAATTTAAAAGTTGTAAAAAAATTATTAAAAGTTCAACTTCTATGTAAAAAATAAACATTTTTGATTTCTCATCTTAGGTTAAAACAAAACAGCAATTTTCCAAACTGAAAAAGGGAAAACAAAAATTGCTTCGAAGGATATAAAAAAATAATCAAAGGAGAAATTCGTTTTAAGAGTTTAAAATTATTTAAAAAATTTATATTGTGGTTAATTTATTCCATAAATTTTACATAAGTGAGCATTGAAAAATTCACAATAAATTATTAATTCAATAAAGTTTAATTAATTTCATTTAATCGCTTACCAACAGTAGGAACTATCTTCATAACTGATAATCCATTTCCATTAACGTAATTTTCAATATTCTGCACACACTAAAACACGCGAACACTCACTCACTCGGTGGAAGGTAAACTGCCGAATCGAACGGTTTGCAATGACTAAAAAGAGATTTAATCTGGAATGCGTTCATGCATCGTGGATAAGGATTGATAACAGACGACGAAAGAATGTGTTTTTGCAAACATCTACGCCGGATACTAATTGCCTCCGGGGCAAAGGTCAAATGATTCGGCGGTTAGCACCTGGAAAAATTTTCCAGTTCCACCGGTGAGTTTGTTCGGTATTTTAGATTTTAGCAGCGCGACGGAGTGTTATTCTTGAATTTTAATTGTTGATTTCACTGGAATTTCAAATCCTTTCATTTGATCAGGCGGCGAAGTTGTGAAAATTTGTAGCAAGTTCGTCGGCTCGAAAAAATAGAAAAATAATAGCCATCGACGTTAAACTTTCTAGAATAACTAGAAAAGCATTCTAGATTGTAATTTCGTGAAAATCCATTTACACCCCTTCACTGGACTTTAAAATATTTTCATTTGATCAAGCGGAGAAGTTGTGAAAATGGAAATGTACGAAACAGCAGAATCATCGTTTATTAATACACGCTCTGTAGCGTAAATGTTGTATAAGATTTGGAGTGTTACAACCCTCTATTAGAATCTTCCAAACACATGCATATAGTTCTGGTAGTAAAATTTAATTTTAATCTAGATCTTCAATGATCAAACATTAATAAAACTAAAAGGAAAATAAATTTAACATACCTGTGATGGCATTATCATTAAATTGTTTATTCAAATTACTATATTAGACATTTATACTTTTATCTACGACCACTACTGTAAATGCCCATTATCGTACAATGCGCGTACTGCGTAAATACACCAAAACACCCACGTATGTTAGAGCCCGCTTGTAAATTAAAGGTACGTGTGTGTTTGCCATAACATACTAGTGAGTTTCGTTTACGAACTTTTGATTGGTTGAGAGTTGCGCGTTTGTTCGTTTTTATTAAATATAGTAGTCCGCGATTGTTAAACGTCACATCACGCACCCCGAAGCTGTCACTTCGCTATTCCGCACATTCTCATTCAAATGCAATGATATCCAGAAGTAAGTACCAAATAATGAGGTATGTAACCATTGTTAATGAAACTCTTTTCAATTCTTGCAAGATAAATAATGTCCAGTAACAGCGACAACGAAAATGATTAAATAAGCGGCCAACAAGTTTCTCCCTGCTACGCCTCGCGATACAAAAATGTTTAAGGAACATTTATGGACTGGAGAATCAAATATAAATTAAGGTGAGAGAGGTCGTAGATAAAGTATACTACATAACGCGAGTTGTAAAGCAATTACGCGCTCGTGAAATTGCGCGTAATTTGCTATTTACAACTCTTGTTACGTAATATACTATTAATTAAAAACACAGTACATTGTTGCTTTTAAATTAATGTGAAATGTAATAATTATAGCAAAAATATTTGTTGTGCGCACCCTGTGAGGATTCGTGTGCGCAATTATCACTATTATTATTCCGTGTGAGGAGTTTTCGTGTTCGGAGTTTTCGCTGTGCGCAGTTTTCTGTGCGCAGTTTTCGGGTGAGCAGTCTTTCTGTGCGGATATATCACCGAACCACAGATAGGTAGGGTCGGTTGCAGAGTATTACCACCTCTGCTACCTCGGCCGTACCAAAAAAACCCGCGTGCCGTCACTGGTCAGAACATAGTTTCTAATTCATTTGTTATGGGTTTCCACGTAGTAATATTCACAGCCTTTCACTTTAATAAGTCATTCCTTTAATAGTATGTTCCAGAAAATTTTACCAAATATTTTGTTTCGCCGCTATTCAGTTTAATAAGTCATTCCTTCAATAGTCTTTTCCACAAAATTTTACCAAATATTTGTTTTTTATATTCAATTTATCTACAAGTTTAGATTTTTTGGTATCTATAAAGATCTTAAACATGCGATGTGATTGCATTGCACTCGTTGAAATAATACGTTGCTTATAATACTTTCATTACTCGCTACAAGTAACATTCAACCCCATAAATCCGGTTTCATAACAAGTTCTTAAACCATAGTTTAATTCCATCGTCATTTATAAATAATCTCCTAGACGCTCGGCTAGTAATTGAATTTATTATAATTAACCCGGGAACGGGGATTAGGGTGTTCCTTAAGGAACGCGCACCGCTCCCCTCCGGAGCGTAATAATCTTATTACGACGGAGAATTTTACACAGATAATGGCGGATCGAATCGCTTTACAGGCAAATAAATTACTCGGGGCCCCCATGTTTTTAATACTAATCGTCGTTGTATCGGCGTATTTTGTCATGGGGGCTGCACAATTAAAACGTCGACGAGGGGGTTGGAAAAAGGTATCTCAATTAACTAAGGATTTTGTTTTGTAAACGATGTTAAGTGGATTTATTTCCTAATAATGTTCAGTTAATTAACTCAATTAAACCCGGAGGTTATTAAAATCTATTCGTATAATTTCATTTAAATTTTAGTTGGTTAATTTTAATTTTTCATTAAGAAATGAATTAAAAATTTACTCATAAGCGAGACGGCACAACCAACGGCGAAGAGGACGCCTATCCACATCGCGACAATGAGGAGGAGTTTTAGCACTAGCCTCGTTACAGAGTGTCTATAAAAGTTTTCTACTCGTCACATAAAAAAACACTATAAATCCATACTAATTACATATTTTTTACAAAAGGTACTCCCTTTAGAAGTTTAATATTGAGCTTATTTGAGTGGTTGGTAATCTACTGCAGGAGAGAGCTTAAGCCCCTACACCGCAGAATGAGTGCGGCCCTGATTGGCATTTTGTTTTATCAGCAGAATCCTTATTCATGCTTGCGCACATATTAAATAATACACTTCAATTTCAGACTATTATTACTAAATAAATTTATGACGTGGTAATAATTAGAATTAAAAAGTTTTTCAGTAATTTGGGTGATCCAGTTCGAAATTGTTATTCGACAAGTTCACAAACAATTTATTATTTATTTGAAGTAAGAGAGAACTATTCCACTCGAGTTAGGTCTAGTTTAGTCAACTTTGGCAATATAATCCAGTGCTGGAGAATGGGGAGAGCTACTATCGCCACCATCATTAAAGGCCGATCGCCTATTATTGTATCTCTCCGCAGCTTTCGGGTAGCGATAAGAATTATAGCGAGTTTATTCTCCGATAAGAGTTCATGGTGGAATCGATATCCTCCTGCTTACAAGAACATCATCAGCGAATGTAGCATCCGCTTGGATTAAGTACTTCGTAAGTTGCTCCGGGGGAATTTTGCGTGCGCTAGTTATTTCCTGGAGTTTATATTAAAGTCACCGGATTTATTGCCGCGATATTTCACTCAAACCGCAGGCGATCTAATTTTTATGGTGGTATTTCCTTATTATTTTATTTTTCATTTGTTATTGCTGGATTATCACGACACCAGAGATACCGTTTTCCAAAGTATGGAGTGTGGGGACACGAATTGGCTGACAATGAATGCGAAGCTCCCAACGTTGCCTTTATATGCTCTCACTTACATGCTAATTACGATGTGGGCATCTGAATAATATGGTTTTTCAAAGATACGTTTTAGAAATACTGGTATAAAGTAACATATGTAAAGTAATGTAATAGTATATTACATAACTAGAGTTGTAAGTAACAAATTACGCGCAAGTGAAAGGAATTGCGCACGAGCCGCGTAGCGGCCAGTAAGATAATTTCACGAGCCCGTTATTGCGTTACAACTCGCGTTATGTACTGTACTTTACCTTCGACCTTACATTTATGCGCTTAAACTAAAGACATATTGAAACTGAATCTTGTCGGGGTGACGTTTAAAGTTGTATTAAATTAGCCGGCAATGGCAATGTAGGAGGACCACTAACTAAACAAACGAATTACCGTTCGAACAATTTTCCGCCGAATAATATATTATCCAATACATTGACTGAACTTTACGGATCCATCATTGTACTCGTTCTGAATGATGAATAATACAATCACCGTATTCTTGAATCGAGACGGTCCGAATTCTTAGCAAACTTGGCAAATTAGCGAGTATTATGTATAGCTACGGCACGATTTTTTCTTGTCAATTTGTTGGATGCGAACTGATTTCATTGATTTCAGGTGGTAAGAGTTCTTTTCTTGGCTGAAGGAATCGAATTTAACAATGTATTCCCGTCAACATCATTTATATTTGAGACGATTCGTGCCAAAACAGCTCTCTTTTTCTTGCTGAATTGGGAAATGCTCGTGAAACTTTCTGCATTACGTTTCAAAGCGTTCTTGTATTAATGTAACTGTCAAATCTGATTTAAAATGCATGGTTGACTTTCGGTATCGTTTTGTAAATATGTATTCCTTATTTCGCGCTTTCCATGTTCTTTAACACGTTTACGTTCTCTGTTAATGGCATTTAGACGTTATTTGGTCGGCAACTTGTTCACAACATTCTTCTCCAAACGGTACTTTTTCATAGCCTCTGCTCTTTTGTCTCTACAGGGTGCCCGGATTTCGTAGGGACAGCATGGGCAACTTTTGCATTTGAAGAGATAGAGGGATGGTCAAATTAGCAAAAAGGTGTGGGTTCGAGAGCTCATTAAGAATCCACCGCCAAATCCCACTTGTCATGGCCCACTTCATCAAAAAAAATTTTTTTTTAAATCTCCCAATTTCTTTCATTTGCCGTAACTTCCCTGCTACCCGAGATACCGAGATGCGGCTCGAACAAATTTGCATGACAAATTAAATACTTTCATTGGCACCTCATAAAACCAATTTTATTGGTGCAAATTTTTAGTAATCTAACAGAAGTTGCCCATGTTGACCCTACGAAATCCGGGCACCCTGTATATTTCTATGTCCTTTTAATCGCTGTCAAGTCATTCTTTTTAATTTGAGACTTGCTTAGTAGTTTCTGTGGGTTCGCAATAAATTGTGAATTAGTTAAAACGTCACACTTTTCTTCTGTAAAAATTTATGTCACGTTACACTATTTAATAGTTTTGCCAGGCTTTGCCAAGTTATATTTACAATGTAGTTAAATAGTTCCCACAATTTTTCAAGAAGTAGACTAAAGATACTAAAGAAATAGTGATATAATTCTTTAAAGTAATTCAATATTATGTTGCAATCCATTTTTATCGAAATTTTGATCTGTCACGTTACGTGTAAATCGTCTATATTGCATTGCCATCAAACATGTATCACTCATTATTTTTCGTTATAAATGTTGATCAAATTACTGCTACACATTCGTAACAAAACAGTTTTACAACAAAAGAGCCGAAAATATTGCTCATATTTACCTTTTTGTTTGCTTGTGGATTTTCACATTGCATGATCAACATCGTTGTGTATGGTGTAATGCCAAACTGAAAACACTTTCTCATGTTTGTGATTTGTTTTTTCCAATATTAGAGGTTATGTTCAATCGAGAGTGAAACAAATTGGCGCGATATTTAAAATAAATTATTTTTTTGCATAGTTTCGATTTTCAAAGCCTTGACTACTTGATCTATTTAATCATGATTTCTCAAAAAAAATTCTTTACAAAAGTTTGCACTTAATTAAAAAACCAACGAAAAACAAAAAAAAAACAAATGATTTACGACTAAAATAACACATATTATATTTGAATCGGTAATTTCGAAAAGGCCACAATACATTTTTTTTGTGAAAATGAATAAATCCCAGTGGCGGTAAGCGGGGTTTTTCTGGTACGGCCAGAGCAATGGTGGCAATACAGATGGGTAGGGTCGGTTGCAGAGAAGGCTGGCTGCGTAACCGCAATGACTATTCAAATCTACATTCAATTGTGTGTCAAAACCCCACTTATGTGCTGTACGTATTCAAATTTTTGAATTAGTACGATAACCTATTTACTTCGAAAACGCCACTTCTCTAGATTTACGGCTTTTTCCAACAAAACGCGCTAGAGTATATTGTTTTTATAATAACATAAATGCATTGAATTTAATGATCGCCATCGTTAATAACGTGAAGAAAGATGATGGATAGCTCCGACAGTAAAAGTGCTGCCGGTAATGAACAAAATAAAAGAAATAATGGTGTGATTAATCGTCCAAAATATGAAAATGAAGTAATTAAGAAAGCTAATTGAGAGACAACATAATTTTGTTTATTTCATGTTTGTGTGAGTGAAGTAAGCGAGTACGCAAGAAAGCATTTTTAAGTTTACATCAGACAAGTGAAAATATGTTAAACGTTTATCTAATTTATTAGTTGCAGCAACAACTCTTAAAGATGGGCGGTGAAAATTCTTAATATAATGCCAGGTAAAGAGGACTTTAAAATAAGAGAACACAGAATCGTTATAAGTTCATTATTCTAATAACTTTTTAAAATGTATCCTAGATGCTAGGCAAATGCATTAAATGTTTCTTCCCAACCACTTCCAATGATGAGAGACCTAAAGAGAACTATTGAATAATGATAAATAATTAAAAAATGGTTACTGTTTTTGATATATTTTTTTTTTAGATTTGCCAGTATGAGTTTTCCATTTTCGTAAAAATATCTTTATTTGTTTGGAAAACGTCACTTCTCCAAAAATACAAATTGTAATATTCACCCACCGTTCGGATGCCGCATGACCCTTAGCAGGTAGCCGCTACTACCGATCAGACCACGTTGTACACCTACCTCTGCAGGCCAGCATCCCTTTCCACTCCCACCCCATCACCCACCAGCTTCGCGCCCTATTTAACAGAAATCACACTTACCATCTTCAGTCTGTTAGCGCTAGTTTTTTCGGCCTAACAACTCTCTTTGGTATTGCTCATCCACTCGGCTTACTAAAAATGCACTACGTTATGCACTACGACTCCGCTACACCCGGCACTCCGTCGAGACAGCCGCGAGGGCCATACGCCTTCGCCCAAGCTCCGCCTAGGACGTCAGCCATGAAGAAGCCCTGGCCACCCGTCGCCCATCGCACCATCAGCTGCACCGCAGTCCTGCACCATCACTTATAGATCATATTTACTGCCTTGTACATCTTGTAAATAAACTATTACAACCGTAATATAAAGTGTATTACAAACTGGCAGCCCAACGTGCGGCCGAAAAGGAAGGAAGTACAAAAAGGATAACGAGAAGCATGGCAAACAATATGGTAATGACGGAACAGCAGTTACAAACCCTGATGAATCGTATGCTGGAAATAATAAATACTCCACAACAAACTGCACAAAGAGGAAGTTTCGCCAACTGCTCAGCGAAATTTAAAGGAGAAACTGACAATCAAGTAGTCGAAAGTTTCCTAAGTACAATCACGATATATAAAAATACAGAGCACACCACGGAGCAAGATGCAATCATAGGATTCCAGCTCCTACTTGAGAACCCCGCTGACACCTGGTGGGAGGGAATAAAAACAGGAATCACCACATGGGACCAGCTTGTCGCCGCCGTCCGCAACACATTCGCTCTGCTGACACCGAATTATAAAGTTTTCCAACAGATCTACGAGGAAAAACAATACAGGCCCATACAAACAGACCAATTTGTTATCAAAAAACGATCAACAATTAGCAAATTGAGCGTAATAATGCCCAAGGAGCTACAGCTAGATCTAATATACAGCTCATTGCACTTGGAAATCAGGAAAAAAGTAACACGAAATACATACGACTCATACGACGGATTACTCACTCAAACAAGAGAGGCAGAGAGTATATTAGAAGAGGAAAAACAAAACCTCAAACCAAGGAACCAGGAGAAAATAAAATGCGCTACTGTAAGAATAGTGGACACCGGGTAGAGGAATGCAGAAAGTACGTGAAACCACAGATAACAGTAATAATTTTCAGTGTTACGGCTGCGGGAAACCGAACACAATCCGCAGCAAGTGCCCAAACTGTAGCAAAAGACAGATAAATCATATTTCGTCACTTTCCACGATCGTAGACCCGAGACGACCGCATACCTACATAAATGTCAATAGAAAACCGGAATACGCATTCTTCGACACCGGCTCTCACATAACAGTCGCCTCACTAAAACTGTTTGACGCACTGAAACGGAATAGGCATACATTTCGAAAAGAGACAGGAGAAATATCGTTTGCGAACGGCCGAGCAACAACGAGCACAATCCTGATGACCGATGCGAACGTTATCCTGGAGAATAGAATCATACCACAACATTTTGTATCCTGCCAGACAGCCTAACCAGAGAAACTATACTTGGAATCGACTTCCTAAAGCAGGCAGAAATCACCCTCGACATGGGACAGAAAACATGGACATCACTCAACGTACGACGCTGAGAAGCCCAAAATCGACAAACCTTAGATTAAGGAGAAAGTCGCCGACGAGGATGATAACCAGCTAATTTTCCCGGAAAATCTAGCCAGAGGAGTCTGCACTATTTCGTTTGTACCCAGAACCGATGGAAATCGCCACAATTGATCTTCACCTAAGAGACTACGTCGCTAACCCCTGCAGAGAAACAAGCCATAAACGACATGCTATACGGACACACGGATATTTTCGACAGTCCAAAACCACTAACACGAGGATGTCACCACATCGACACCGGTAGCCACCCGCCGACCAGTACCAAACCATACCGGATGTCGCCACCAAAAAAAGAAGAATTAGAGCGACAAATCGAACAACTCCTCGGGGATGACATTATCCAGACACCGTCATCACCATGGGCATCCCCGGTAGTTATGGTACCTAATAAAAGATGGGTCGGATCGATTATGCGTAGATTATCATGCAGTCAACGCCGTTACGACGCCAGACAAATATCCACTACCCAGAATGGATGACTTACTAGACAACGGATCCACCAGCAAATTTATATCTACCATCGACCTGCGAAGCGGTTACTGGCAGATCCCCGTCGCAAGGACCGACATTGAAAAAACCGCACTAATCTGCCCATTTGGCCTATTTGAATTTAAGCGGATACCGTTTGGTCTACGGAACGCTCCCGTGACGTTTCAACGAACAATGAACCGCCTCCGAACGCGTATTCCCCTCGTCAAGATATTGACATACTTAGACGATATCATTATTCTCTCCGATACATTGGAACATTACCGCGACTTAGAGGATGTTTTCAAGCTACTATATACCGAATCAATGTCAGCCAACCGAGAAAAAACATATCTTTGTCCCGCAAACGTGAAATTTTTGGGCCACGTTCTAACACCCGGAGGAATCACCACCGACCCCGAGCGGATTCAAGCAATCGCCACCTGGAGAAATCCCAAGGATAAGAAGGGCACTATATCTTTCATACAAATCTACTCGTGTTATAGAAGATTTTTCCCAAATTTTTCGGAAAAGAGCAAAGCAATAACAAATCTGTTAAAGAAAAATGTTGCTTGGAAACGGGGGGAAGCCACAGCAGTCAGCAATGGATTGCCTGAAGCAATTGTTAATCAGTGCCTCGATTCTCAAACCCGCCATCTCCAAAGTACCATTCCTGATCCGAACCGACGCAAGCGATTTTGCCCTGGGAGCAGCTTTACTTCTGGGGGAGGGACCTGAAGAACATCCCGTTGAGTACGCCAGTAGACTATTAACCACTGCCGAACAGAATTACACGGCGACCGAACGAGAAGCGTTAGCCATCGTTTGGGCATTAAACAAATTCAGAGGATACGTAGAAGGGTCCCCGATTACAGTCGCCACCGATCACCAGACCCTGCGTTGGCTGATGTCATTAAAAGCCCCCACAGGCCGCCTTGCCCGATGGGCCCTGCAGTTGCAGCCGTTCGACATTACTATAAAATACATTCCTGGGAGATCCAACTATCTAGCCGACGCCCTATCTCGAATCCCTAGTGACAAAATAACGATGATCAACTATATACAGATTGATAACCCGCGAAGACCCGCAGAAGATATACGTCGGATACAACACGAAGACGATGAGCTAAGAAAGATCATCACCGCCCTCGTATCACAACCCCAGTCAGAAGACACCACTTACTGGAGTAATAAAGGCTACCTGCTGGACAAAGGGGTTCTTTACCGTTACAGCCCGGATGTCGTCTCTGAAGACGCGCAACAATGCATCCCAAGAAGCGAAGTACATTCTTTGCTAGAGGAATTCCACGATCGCCCTACCACCGGACATTATGGATTCCTGGACACATATCACCGCCTCTCAAAACCAGGGGTGTGGAGTCGTGACAAAAATGTAGCGACTGCGACTCCATTTTTTTTTGTTTCGACTACGACTCCGGCTCCGATTCCTCATTTTTTTTATTCCGACTCCGACTCCGGCTACGACTCCGACTCCAGCTCCGACTCCGGCTCCGGCTCCGTCTCCGAAACCGGCTCTGGCTCCGACTCCAACTCCGACGTTAACAACGTCGTATTAGAATAACAAACAACATTCATTTTGCGTATCATATAAAAAAACAAGGGGAAGCACTGCTCTCTGTCGAATATTTGCATCGTCGAATTTCTGAATATTTTTATTTTCGCTAATGCAAGTTATGTGAGCAGGTCGACAATTGAATGCATAATAGAATCATCTAACTTGTAATCAGGGGTGTGGAGTTGTGACAAAAATGTAGCGACTCCGACTCCGGCTCCGACTCCTTATTTTTTTTTTGTTTCGACTCCGACTCCGGCTCCGATTCCTGAATTTTTTTTGTTCCGACTCCGACTCCGACCCCTCAAATTTGCAGCCTTCAGACTCCGGCTCCGACTCCGACCCCATATATTCACCGACTCCACCTCTCCCGACTTCGACTCCACACCCCTGCTCAAAACTCTATTTCTCGAAAAGAATGCATAACGACATCGCCAAACATGTGAATAAATTCACCGAATGCCAACGACACAAGGTTAGCAACATCGCCGCCGAATCAACGATTCGAAACCATTTCATTTGATTTATTCAGGCCACTGCCCAGCTCACCAGAAGGCTACACAACCATTCTCATCGTCGAAGACCTCGCCAGCTGTTGGGTGGAACTACTGCCACTGCGAAAAGCCACCGCCTCCGAATGTGCTACCACACTGCTTAATGAGATTTTTCTAAGGTATGGGGTACCCCGCCGATGCATTTCAGATAATGTAACCCAATTTATCAGCGCCGTGATGGAGCAGGTCATGTACTGTCTCGGCGTAGAACACACTTTCACCGCGTCTTACCATCCTCAAGCCAACCCCGTGAAACGAAAGAACCGCGATATGAAAGCCCAGTTGGCTATTCTCGTTAGGAAACAGCATGACACGTGGCCAACCAAAATAGCCGCTATTCGATTTGCAATGAATACGCACGTAAGCTCTTCCACCGGTCACAGCGCTGCTTACCTAACGTTTGGATGAGAACTACGCACCGCCGAAGAGGTCAGTCGAGACTTACGAGCTATCATCGCCGCAGAGAATTTTGTGGCAGAAGTAACTCCACACCTCATACAACTCTCCGACACCCTCGAGAACGCCCACAGAACGGCCGACGAACAGCAGGATAACCAGAAG
Source organism: Ocypus olens (assembly GCA_910593695.2). Lineage (NCBI taxonomy): Eukaryota > Metazoa > Arthropoda > Insecta > Coleoptera > Staphylinidae > Ocypus > Ocypus olens. The sequence continues at coordinate 23,439,575 of OU343050.1, forward strand.
ATTTACGCTGATGCAACTCGCAGACCATCCCCGGAATACTGCCCTGGTGACCAGGTCTGGGTAGCCACCTACCTACTGAACCGATCAAAAGACTTATTCAGCTCCAAAGTATTATCAAAATGAGATGGGCTGTACATCATCCACAGAGGGAAAGAAGCCGCAACGTACGAAGTCGCATCCATGGAGGATCCAACCACCCCCATCGGAACGTTTCACACTTCCGCCCTCACCTCGTTCATAGGACAGATAGAGAACCAACAATCCCTGCACCCCATCCGCAAGAGAGGACGCCCACGCAAAAGCAAGAAAATTCTGGTCTCCTCATCGGGACGATCTCGGCACCAGAGGGGGAGTATGTAATATTCACCCACCGTTCGGATGCCGCATGACCCTTACCAGGTAGCCGCGACGACCGATCAGACTACGTTGTGCCGAGTGGCGGTTTCAAAGGGGGGGTAATCGGGTAATTACCCCCCCTAAGAATTTTTCGCTTAACAATTTTTATTGTTAAAAATTACCGATATTCCATATTCCAAACAAATAATATAACCGGTAAATTTTTCCAACGCTTTAAAACATTGGAAAAGGATAGGGAGATTTCATGGAACAGGTGTATGCAGTGGCGGTTCGTGGAACATTTGGATGGTAGAGCCACTTAACATATAATATAATAATGCACAGTGGGCCAAGAAAAACGGTACAAATAGTTTTGTACTGTTATATCTTCGTGAGCTATTAGTATTTTAAAATAATTAATATAACAGTGAAAAGCCCAATTTTTACAGATAAGATGAAGGACTTTTGCTCTAAAAAAATAATACTTAAACTTGTGCCCGGAGTAGTGGCGGCTCTAAGAAAATTTTGATGGTAGAGCTACTTAGCATACACAATATATCTCACCGTCTCATTTTTGAGGAAAGTAAAATCGATCATTAAAAACCTTCACTTGTTGCAGAAGCACTAAAAAAAGACGAAAAATAGCCCGCATTAAATCTGTAATACCGTTCTTCGTCCACGGAAATCAATCAAACGACGAATTGTATTTTGTAACCTTATCTACATCTCCTTAACCTCTTAGGCACGGCTCAATTTTGCACAGGGCTGTTTCTCTGTACGGCAGAGTTCAATTTGAAAATCGCATCCGCGAAAGCTACTATGGTGGCGCATAGTGTAATACTTTAAGAATTTAAAACTTATTTTTGGTTAAAAAACGGAAAATTATTTTTTTATCTTATCTATATCTCCTTAATGACTACCGAAAAGAAAAAAAATTGAAAAATTAGAAGATTTAGAACGTTGAGTTGTGGTAAGTTATTTTTAAGTTATTTTATTTGAGTTTATTTTGTGTAATGGTTTCTTAGTTGACCTAAGTTACTCTTTATTTTGACGTGTCTCACATTGTAAATACAATGCAAAAGACCAACTCTTATCTTATCTTAAAGAATTTGCAAAATCTTTCCTTTCGTTCAAGAATTATCCTCAAAAAAACGGCCATTTTGTTCAAAAACTATCTTCTCAAAACCACAGAACTATTGAGCAATTAATTTTTTTTTATATACACATACTTTTCTGAAATATTTTTCAATATATGTTTATCCATTCAAGAGTTGTCCTTAAAGACCAGAAAACAATTACATGACAAATTTAATTTTTTGGTCTTAACTGCATCTATTCGAGTTTGCTGGAAGAATTTCCCAAATTCGATTCAGTTATCCTCAAAAACCAGAAATCAATTGAAGGAAACATTTAATTTTTTGGTCTTATCTGCATCCATTCGACGAGTACAACACTTTGCTAGAAGAATTTGCTAAATTTGGTCATACGTTGAAGAGTTATCCTGTGAAACCTGAAAAACAATTAAACAAATTTAATTTTTTAGTTCTTTTTTTTAAATGTTATTCAAATTTAGATATAGTGCATGACAAATTATAACAAAGTACATCACAACAAAATTAAATTCTACAGCCAATTAAATACGTTACAGAAAACAAGAACAAAATAATTTGCAATTGATATAATCCTCTACTGAGTAATATTCTTTTTTCATCAGTCGAGACATTTTTTCTACATCTTCCGGATGAATATAAGACTTTACCGAAAGAATTTTACAAATCTCGTCCTCGGTTCAAAAGTTAAAATGTTGAAAATCAAAAAAAAAAATGCAATTTTTGCATTTTGCGTTAATGTCAAGAGAAAATTTCATAACCCGTAATAAAATTACTTGAAATTTTCCATATTTTGAAGTTTAAATCATCGCAATTGAACGATGCGTGCGGCAGTAGTGCAATTTAAAAAAATCAAAATCTTGGAAATTTAAAAACTGCAATTTTGCATTTCGTGTTAATTTCACGAGAAAATATTGTAATCCGTTTTAAAATAACAGTAAATTCGCCATATTTTGACGTTTAAATAATTAAAATCGGACTACGCATTCAGCAGGTGTACGATTCCAAATATTAAAATCGCGTTTTTTTTAATTCTGGAAATTAAAAAAATTGCAATTTTTTACATTTTGCGTTAATTTCGCGAGAAAATATATGAATCCATTTTAAAATAACACTAAATTCGACATATATTGAAGTTTAAATAATTATAGTCGGACAACGCATTCGGCAGGTGTGCATGTTAAAAAATCGAAATTTCGATTTTAAAAAGTGAGATTTTTGCATTTTGTGTTAATTTCACGAAAATGTTTTGTAATCTGTTTTAACACTACACTAAATTTGCCACATTTTGACGTGTTTAAATCATCAAAATCGGACGACGCATTCGGCAGGTGTGCAAATTCAAATATCAAAATCGCGACAAAAATTACAAGTTTAACGATGGCTACTTTTAACTGTCCAAAATAATATTTTTAAGCTACAAAAAATGACAATTTTCAACCTTCAAAAACCACAATCTTGAAATGCCAAAATTGATCATTTTTAACAACCAAAAGCTTATATTTTCAACTGTTAAAAATGGCAATTTTCAACTGCCAAAAACCACAATTCCCAACTGTCAAAAATGACATGTTTTCAACTACAATTAATTACCGTTTTAACTGTCAAAAACTGTAATTTTTATCTGCTTACAATGACCATCTGCTTACTGGCAGAAATGACAATTTTTTGGATATTTTCAACTGCCAAAAATAATTTGAGCTACCAAAAATGACAATTTTCAACCCCTAAAAACTACAATCTTGAAATGCCAAAATTGATCATTTTCAACAACCAAAAACTTTTTTTTTTCAACTGCCAAAAACCACAATTTCCAACTGTAAAAAATGACACTTTTCTGAAAGAATTTTTATTATCTGCCATTTTGTTCAAGAATTATGCTTTCAAAACCGCAAAAAATGAACACCGGATTTAATGTTTAATCTTATCAAAATCAGATTATCCGTTATATGAGTATCCTTAAAAAAGAACGACGGGTAACACTTTGCTGGATGAATTTTTAAAATGTGGCCATCCTTTCAAACAATTGAACGACGAATTTATTTTTTGTTTTTATCTGCATCTATTCGATGAGTGAACAACACATTGCACCAAGAATTTCCAAAATCTGGTGATGCGTTCAAGAGTTTTTTTTTGCATATAACATTTTTTTGTGGGACTACCAGGAACGAAGATACGCTAAATGACTTTAGTCGTAAATAGTGCTTAGATCGACTGGAAACACCTAAAAAACGAGTAAAAAATAGTTTTTAGCCACTGAGTGTATGAGAGCGGAAACACCAGTTTATTTATCTTTTTTCTATTACCCCCCCTAGACAAGCTGGTTGGAAACGCCCTTGGTTGTGCCCCTACCTCTGCAGGCCAGCATCCCTCTCCACTCCCACCCCATCACCCACCAGCTTCGCGCCCTATTTAAGAGAAATCACAATTACCATCTTCAGTCTGTTAGCGCTCGTTTTCTCGGCCTAACAACTCTCTTTGGTAAAGCTCGTCCATTAGGTTTACTAAAAACGCACTACGTTATACACTACGACTCCGCTACACCCTGCACTCCGCCGAGACAGCCCAGAGGACCATACGCCTTCGCCCAAACTCTGCCTAGGATATCAGCCATGAAGAAGCCCTAGCCACCCCTCGCTCATCGCACCATCAGCTGCACCCCAGTCCTGCACCATCACTTGTAGACCATATTTACTGCCTTGTAGATCTTGTAAATAAACTATTACAATCGTAATATAAAGTGTATTACGAAATATATATTGTTTTTAAACCTACATACAAATCATCTTATAAAATATTATTAAAATGTAGAAAGTGATGGTTCAAGTAGTACAAAATTAAACGTTTTTTTGCTCTCCTGAAAAATTTACTTTTCTGGAGAAATATCCGATTAATTTACTCTTCCCCAAATTTTGAAAATCACCAATGATTTAAATATATTCCCCGATATGTTTCTATTGTTTGTGGATTTTTTTCAGTATAAAAACTCCATAAACTGCCATCATTGTCTCTTTTTTTCTCACGGACTTCACTGGTAGAAACTGCACCCCGACGATTTGCAACGACCATTTTACGTTTGAAATTCTGATAGGCCATAACCTATGATCACAGCTTATTTTGTTTTTTTACCAGTGTACCCAACTTATAAAAAAGCGTAGCGAGGCTGCTTTTGGATTCGCTTCAAATTATCAACGTCCAATTTCCTCCACAGCAGAATATTCCGATGGCAAAGACGATAGGTTCGGTTTGGCAGGTGTGTATTCCACAATATTAAAAATTCAATCACAATGAATATTTCAAAGAAAAGCGGCAATTGATGATATGTTAGTTCAGCAGTAGCTCTAAAGTTTTTATATCTTCGTCGTATTCTTCAGAGATAAAGTCATCCTTTATACTACTAATTTTAGTAGATAAATAAAAGTTTTAAATACGAAATGAAATAAAAATACTTAATATCAATCTTAAATTTTAGTACGTAATCATAAGACAATAAAAAATAAAATATGAAATTACGTGAAGATCGACTTTTGAACGATAATACCCGCTTAAATCTATGGAATAACATGAGAGGCAACGTAATTACGGCATTGTGTTTCTAAATTCACGGAATAAATGAACTCCAACAAAGGATAATAAAATTACTCTCACTGAGAATGTGATTTAAATGAATAAATACCGAACGCAATTATCCGAATTTAATAATAAAAAGAATAAAAAAACGGCATAAAAACAAAATCCAATTTATTTATAATCATTGAAAGTAAATCAGAATTAAATGAATATAAAAAATATATGTACATTTATGTATTGTCTTGTATAAACGAAAACCAATTATAAATTATATAAAATATTATTTTTTTTAATAAAAAGGAATACAAGGAAATTATAAATTAAAAAATATTTGTAAAACCATTGAATCCGCTTTTGGTATCGCGTACGTAACATTGGCAGTTTTGAAATCATCATTAATTTTTATTAACTATATTATAACAATGTAAAGGTAGTTTAAAGTGCAATTCAATAAAATGAAGGTGTTTTGTTAAATACATGTCACAACAATAAGCAGACCACTGAATTAAACTATTATTTTGTATATCTTTTTGTTATTGAACAAGCGGCTTATTTTAAAATAGCCAACAATTGAAAAATTCCCAAAACTAATCAAGTTAGCCATGATCTGTTTATGCCTGTTTCAGAAACAGAGGTCATTACGTGTAAATCAGATTTTTTTAGCTCTAAAGTTACCGAGAAAAACTATGAATTTGGACCACACGGTACATGAAAGTTGCTTATGAATTTAAATAAACATTTAATCTGATTGACAATTTATTATCGATTGAAAAATCAAACTCTACTCACTGAATTAGCTAGTTGAAAAAAAGTAAATTGCCAAAGATATATTTATATGTAAACAATTCCAAAATTAACTAGATGAAAATAATTTTGAAACATACTGTATTTACGCATTATTGTTATTTGCTTCAAAGAGACAAAGAGAGGTAGATCATATTTGTTCATTTGCTAGTTCCAGGAAGGCATTAAGATAAGCGTAAATCAAAGTTTATTGATATAAAGTTAATAAACGACGTTAGTTTTGTATCTGCAATGTATGAGAAAGCGCTCCGCTAGATTTTAGGAAAAAATTGCGTCATAATTTTTTTTTTTACTTCATTACATTCTCAATTGTTATTTCAAAGAAACGTTCCGGATGGAAAGAAAATTCTATACACATTTCAACAATTAAGCTTGTTGTGTTTGGTTCGGTCGACTGCGAGGCAAGTTGGATAATTGTAATAACTTCGTTTGTTATTTCTGTTTTGATTGTTAATTTATTGAGTTTACAGTCGGCGTTTGTTATTGCTAAATTCCAATTAGCTTTGCTGATGAAGTGTATACAAATAACCTTCTCAGTGGGGCGCCTTCTAGACCTGGCGTGTTTTGACTGCATCTGGGAGTAAATTAACCGTGATTTCGCCAGCTAGCTACAAAGTTATTCTGTTCGTGATGATTTCATATTAGTATAGGATCTAATGAACATTTTCACAAGACTACACTTTAAAACGGAATTTGTAATCGAACTGACTATCTGCCAATTTATTCGTTAACAGCTGAATGCTACATTCATATGCGAGTAAACTTAAATAATAATCATAATAAGAAAATTCAGTGCGACCGTTACTACGTGGTAATTCATTATAGAAACACTGAATAAAACACTTACTATGTTTTTTACCACAACTTATTTGATGTATGTACAAATATTACATATACATGACTTAAGTCGTGATATGTATGTATATGTAATATTTGTACATACATCAAATAAATTGTGGTAAAAAACATAGTAAGTGTTTTATTCAGTGTTTCTAAACTTCAGTGTTGTTGAGACTGTAATTCCTTTAATAATATTATAATAATAATAACTTGTATTTCTTACCTTTCTATTTACGTGTACAGGTCTTATCGCTAATAACACTAGGCAACAAAATTTTATTTTCCGCTGTAATTGAAAAAAGAGTTCATCTTTATGTTTTTAAGATCTCTGAACACGAAAATGTAAATTTATAATTTTCGTTTGAAGTGTAAACATGCATGTTATCTCTCGGAGGAAGGTCACCGATAGCGCAATCGTTTTGCCTGCTGTTTGTATTTTATTTCCAGTGATTCTCTGAAGAGTTTCCAGATGTATTCGAGCAACATTGATTGAGTCCACTTCCCTGGTATCTTTCTTCCATGTCCAACATTTTTTCGTGGAAGCGTTCCCCATGTATGTCGCTAATAGCACCACAGAAGAAAGGAATCTCAGGCTTACTTTTCATCATATTTGAGAATATTGAATAATTAAATGTTTACTTAAAAATTTAACTACTGAGACGTGAAAATATTTCTATTACCACCTACAAAATCCTCGTTTGAGTCCCACTGTTTGGAGGGTGTGACTCGAATCATCTACAACTTTTCTTATCAGCTTTGACACCAATATATGAGTTAATATGAATTTTTATTCAATTCGCACAGATTTTTGTAGGTTTTGTTAAAGTAGACTCGGAATATGGAGGGATGGGCCTCAAAGAGGGTGGGCCCTACCCCAATTAAATCAGTTGAACAAATCTCCAGATATCCATAATTACTATGTTTCATGGATAGTTTTTACTTGTGAAATCTTTGTTTGTGTTCTACTGCAGCCCTCTACAACGAGATCAAAAACAAGAAAATAGTTGGTAGCCCTTAAAAAGCAACGTAACTAACAGAAGTTTAGTGACGTCACAAACAGTAGGAATTTTGGGATGGAAAAACCTGAAATTTTAATAAAACAATTTGAGAATGTCTTCTAAATTTATTATTGAATTATAATAAATGATCAAAATGAGGCGTTTTTTGAAAAACAACGGATGCCAATTTTATAAGTTTTAGCGGATTCCTACTTGATGATTAGTGGTGCTATCTGTACGTGTTAACCATCTTATTGGTCAATATGTCAAGCCGGTTTGCTGTAAAAACAATCTACGTTCATTACCTTATCCTTCTCCAGAGTAATCTTCGCTTCAATATTTGGTTGTTTGTGCTTCTATTGTTGTTGATTTGTTTGTAGCATCAGATTTTATTTGATAATAATAGGTATAATAAATTGGGAAATATAATGCATTTTGGGGATGAAGCTTGCAAAATAAGTATAAGTGAGAAGCAAAAAAAATGACCTATATATTCCCGCCCGAAAGCAGGGACCTGACTGCAAGTATTTAATATTTTGCTCAGTGTTACACTATAAAAATTATTTGACAAATATCTTTCATAAAAGTTTGATTAAAAGTTAGTGTTTTAATAAAAACCCGGTATGCCCGTTTCGATGGCTACTCTAAAAAATGGTGATGTCGCCATAATGTTACTTTCTCCGACTTGATGGTATCATAGCCATTTATATTTACGTTTTCATGGTTTATTTTCATTTTAAATCATATTTTAAATGTATATCGATGTGTAAACTGACATTTAAAACGTCAAAATTATGAACAATTATAATTCAAATTCAAAAACTGAGTTTACTCAAAAACTAAAGAGATTTCGAAAAAAATGTCTTCTTTATAAGTTGTTCATTTTAAGCATTCTTTACAATTATTATAAACATACATACGGTAACTATTACCGTTTTATAATTATAAACCAAAAATAGAAAAAAAATAATTAATTTTTTTGTCGAATAAAAATAATTTTATGAAAAATGTTTTCAGGCAAAAGATATTAATACCTTTGTTGTCTTCAAAGTTTGTTTAAATGTTTTTGTGATATTTTTCATATTTAAGAAAATATTGGCAGAAAACAAAAAACAGTTAAGGTAAACGCCCACTTTTGGTGTACGAAATTTTACCAAAAGCTTTCCAGTTCTTCAGATTATCAAATAAGACGGATGTTCAAAGTTTCATATCAACTGCTCTATTAGTTTTTGAGATATATCGCGCACAGACAGACACACACACACACACAGCACATTTTTTTTTTCCAGAAATTGTTGAAATGGCATCTGGGGACCCCAAAACGGGTATTTCCGCAAAAAAAATCACGATCACAATAATTTCTCGTACTTCGTAAAGAAGAAAGTAAAAATTGGTTGTATTATTAACACCTTGTTTTAAATGTTTCCAAAAAAACATGAGTTTTTGCTGTAAATTTAATAAAAAAATAAATGTTCATAAATTGTCATACTTGTTATCGGTGCTTAGTTAATCTACGAGTCTTAACAAATGCATAATTTGCATTTTATGAGCTAACCATTGCTACTTTTTTATATTAACATAAATTCCGCATTATTGAAATTTCCAAACGAGATAATTTTCGAAGAAGTACAGCTGCCAGTAACGATACAATGAAGGGATAAGCCTCCACCTATTGTGCGCTGATGTGCTGAGGACAACCGTAAGACCGTTTTCGCAGAACAATTTGTGAAACGTGCTGCTGCTACGACAACACAAAAGACGGTCGATCCGCCCCCGAAGCCTGCCTACGTGACAAAATCAGTTCGAACCCAAATTGTTCTCGGAAGGGCAATTTGCCGGTTCGAACACGTGCGCCGATCTCGATGCTTCCGCAGCACCATACCACCATTACCACCGGCAACCCGGAGAAGAGTGGGCGTGGGCCCCGTAAAAGGCCATGGAGCGCTCCCTAAACAATCAGATGAAACACAACCAGTCAGAATTCAACAACTAGAGAGAACTCAAAATTCAAGTCATCACTCAGAAGTCAGAGAATTCTACATCCTATTCGATTCGTCAGTCAGTCACAACAGTCGACGCAGACCGCCTTCACCGACGGCGCCGTAGCCGCCGACATCACCATAGCCGCCGATCTAACGATGCCACGCAGCCATTGATTCCGTCGCTTCCGCCGCCGCCGCATCCGCCGCTGTTGTCGCCGCCGTCGCCGCCGTCGCCGCCGCTGCCTTTGTCGCCGCTTCCGACGCTGCTGCTTCCGACGCCGTCGCTTCCGACGCCGTCGCTTCCGACGCCGCCGCTTCCGACGCTGCCACTTTCGACGCCGCCGCTTCCGAGGCCGTCACTTCTTTCGCCGCCGCTGCCGTTGCAGCCGGTCATCCATCCGCGATTCCGTCGGCCTTTCTCGCGAACTTTAAGTGTTGTATTGGTGACTATACTTTTTTCGTGACTGTTTTTTTTTTGTGACATTATTTACTTGACTTTTTTTATGTGTATATATTTTTTAACATTGAACATTTTTGTAAACTTTCTCCGAGTGTAAATAACAGCGATTTATACCGCGCCAATGAAAGTTTTCTCTGCCTGCGCCCCCACCCTTCTGTGTATCTTGTGCTGTGCTCATAGCGACCCGACTACATGAGCTAGCTGGAGGTTATCGAGGGCGGTTTCCCCCGCGCGGCGACCCCCTCGTGGCAAGTGGCGCCAAACGTGTTGCCAAGTCCAAGCCCACGACCCGGAAGATGACAGCTACAACGATCCAGCGATGCAGTGATCTGCCGCTTCCGTTGCCGCCGAGCCGCCGGTCATCCATCCGCGAACTCGCTGGGCAGATGCCGTGCTTTACGAACGTTTTAGTGAAGTGTTGGTGACTATTTTACTTTTTCGTGACTTTTATTTTCGTGACATTATTTCTGACTCTTCGTGTATGTATATATTTTTGAACATTTTTTTGTAAATTTTCCGTGTGTAAATAACAGCGACTGTTATCGCGCCAATGAGATTTTTTCTACCTGCGTCCATCCTTGTGTGTTTCTTGAGCTGTTCTTTATAGCTACACCGACTCCAAGAGCTAGCTGGAGGTCATTGAGGGCGGTTTTCACCCCGCGCTGCGACCCCCCGTGACAAGTGGCGCCCAACGTGGGGCCGAGTCTAAGCCCGTGACCCGGAAGATGACATCTACAATGATCCAGCGTTGCCGAGATCCACCACTTCCGTTGCCACCGAGCCGCCGGTCATCTATCCGCGAACTCGCCGGGCAGATGCCGTTCTTCACGTACGTTTTAGTGAAGTGTTGGTGACTATTTTACTTTTTCGTGACTTTTATTTTCGTGACATTATTTCTGACTCTTCGTGTATGTATATATTTTTGAACATTTTTCTGTAAATTTTCCGTGTGTAAATAACAGCGATTGTTATAGCGCCTATAAGACTTTTGCTACCTGCGCCCCATACTTGTGTTTCTTGTGCTATTCTTCATAGCTACACCGACTCCAAGAGCTAGCTGGAGGTCATTGAGGGCGGTTTTCACCCCGCACTGCGACCCCCGTGACATACTGTCACTTTTAGTTATGCTATTAAAAACCCTGGAAAGACGCAACAGATATGTGTGAAAGCTGTTATGAGCATTTTCGGGGTTACTGAAATGAGAATAAGGCGAATCCAAAAGATGTTGGTTGTTCATGGTACTCCTCCAAAAGACATGAGAGGCAAACACGCAAACTGGCCTAACGAAAAAGTGACGATAAACCACATTCAGTCCTTTAAGGTGCGACAAAGCCACTATACTAGGAGGAAGCTGATTGTATATGTATTTTCATGGGGTTCCTGGTGTAGTTTGAGATGGTACAGGTCAAACTTATACTTGCTGCTGACATTGTTTTGCGATATGATAGTTTCTGCTGCATTTTCGAGTGCTTGTATTAGAGTTTGCATACAACGTCAATAAAACTTGCAGTTCATTTTCCTCATTCAAAAATTCTATTTTATTGTAGCATATGCTACCAGTTGCTTCAAATCTACCTCTTACCTTTCGAAAACTGACAGTTTGGGGTATGCCTGCTTCTGGATATGTTTGGCGATAAATTCTTCTAGCTATTAGAATATTTCGATCAACTTCGCCTATGCAATTAACCATATTTATGAATTCTTGACGTATACAGTTCATTTTTAGACTAGGAAATTGTTTCTAATAACGTAAAATGCCTTAGAATTATTACCAGAAGCCAACTTAACACTTAAATTTCTAAAGAAAAATGTTTCTATTCATAAATCTCAAGAGTTTTTAATATTTTGTTATACAAACTGTAAATCATCAGAAAGCTTATTAAAAATTCCATGGATTGGTGGCAACATATATAGGGTGTTTAATTTGAAAAAAAAATTGTTATCCATTGTTTTGCGTATGTTGACACCGTGTATAGCAGTATAAACAAAAAAGGACCAAAGCCGATGTGTATTATTCTTCATGATGTGGAAAACTTTCTGGTGTATAAACGATGATGCTATCTTTGTTAGGAAGGCTTCTGCAATGTTTTCAATGTGTACATGTTTTTGCCACAAAATTTGCCATAACTAACCAACCGTCCATAATAGACCCATAGTATCCATATTATTTTTATCAGTTTCTTAAGAGGATTGAAAACAAAGTATAAAATATTTTAAGAAAACATAACTTTGGTCTGTTATTGATACTGGGACACCCTGTACAAAAACATACATATTTTTAAAATATATAGATTAGGTGTGGGTACCAGCTAATAAAAAATGGAAGTCGATATCTCAAATTGCAAATTAGTTATGGGGCTTTTACAGATCCCTGGGTCTCCCGGTATATCTCGGGAGAGAATGCTATTTTTCCCTCGGTGCGTTGTATCCCTCATGCTTGCGCACTCGGAATACTAACAAATTTGCACCTCTTGAAAAATCATGCGTTTTTCTCCCTTGATGTATAATCTACCATTATACACAAAGATATTAAAATATAGAAATACTTTATAACAATATTTTCTTAAATTTGCTAAACCACAACTTTTCTTCTATTGCATGTTCTTGAATTCAAAAATCTATGAAATCGGCCCACCCTACTCCCCACCACCTGGACGTCAGAAAAATCTTTAAATAATCACATCCAAATTTTGAGGTATCGTATTTGGTGTACTACATGTTTTGCACCAAATACAACATATCCTGGGTGTGATAAACTGCAGAATAAGCTTCAAGCTGAACTGGTTGAAAGTAACGGAACATTCTCATTATTCTCATTATTCAACGACTTACTTTTTTAAAAGCCGAGGCTTTTTTAAACCATCAAGCAATAACCCAAACAACGTTGTAAAGATGATACAATAATATTTGCTGTGGTATTTGACTTTATGCAAAATCTGCCACTACAAACCTCACCAAAAATACAGTATTCTTTAGCAGACAGTTATGGTTCCAAGTTTTCTTGGAAATAAGCACACTTACTATGAGGGATACTTTTTCATTATTTAAAACAAAAATTGCCAGAAAATGATCGGGAACTCTGACTGTATCTGAAGGATTTCCTAGCCCATAGAAAAATTATCTGATGTTTCAATTTACTTATGTTTTGGTACCCACAGTACACACATATTTACAATACGAGGGAATTTCTTTTTACTCTGCGACAATGATTTTAGACTTATTTTTAGTTTTAGAAAACAAATAATGGGCATCTCTGAGAAGTGCGACATGCTTATTAATGAGGCCATGTAAATCTATTTGAAGTTATTCAACCAGGGCTCGACTTTTCGCGGTTTGAAGTGCTAAGCTACGACTACTTTTTCTAAAATCAGCTAAGCCTGCAATAAACTCGAAAAAAGCAAGAATGTATATTGACACTAGGTACACCTGAATTTGTACAAATACGACAGTCGTACTGCGGATCGTGGATTAGGGGATAGGTAATAAAGGAAGGTAAAATATTGTCTAAAGAAATTCAACTGATTGATCAAACAATAAGTGCACTGATTGAAGCAAAACTAAAAGAAGTCTTATTATACTCAAAACATAATATTTTACGAAAGTTTGTCTGGAAGAAGTTTACTAATAGATAATGAAGGTCCAGAGATTAATAGTGAGGATAATAGTAGTGGCATAGATGAGTAAGCATTATTTTTCGCCACATATTTTAACTTTTGTGTTTTTACTTGGTATTTGTTTACTACCTAAACAATGTTTTTAATATTTGTTGAATTAGGTTCTCGTCTATCACGTGGTGAAACTTTTTTAATATTAAATGTTGTTGAAATGAGGCACTTGCTTGGTTTCACAATTTTTTACAATTTATTCCGATCATTATCTAGGATTATCCATTCCTAGATAATGATGTAAAAATCGAAACTAGTCGGAATAAATTGAAAAAAATTGTGAAACCAACCAAGTGCCTGATTTCAACAACCTTTAATGTTTTTAATAGTTTTTTTGATTAATAATTTAAATTATGTTTTAGGTACATTTTTTTTATTACGTAACTAATATTTTTAAATAAATACGTTTCTATTGAGTTCTGAATGCATTCATTCCTAACACTATTTTAAACCCAAATTTCAAAAGGTGGGCATACCTTATTTTTCTGATAAACTTCATGGACAAACGATATTTTTACTGAACATTTTAGTACCTTTGCGAACCTACAGCTTGTGAAGCTTTAAAAACCAAACTATTAACTATGGAGGTTATAAAATGCCAAGACTCCAAATATTTTATATACGCCTGTCAAAAACGAAGCAGCTTTCCGAAAATTGAAATTTTTGGGCATCCGTTGTTTTTCAAAAAGCGACCTCAAATTCAAACCATTGTTTTCAGTACATACAGAAAAATACAGTATGACAAAGTACAAATGCTCCACACTGGCTAATTCCATGCAGCCAATATAAATAATAAATTATCATAAAGATTTAGAAAATAAACAATTGTTTACTTTTTGACCTCATGGTATTTGTGTGTGTGTAACTGACAATGAGTTTATAACTTTACAGGATCGCTCAGTCATTTTGAAATGCAATTAATTGTTTCCCAATGGCAAATAATACGAGTCATATATCCAACTTCAGGCTGGGGTGAAAGTTCTTTGCTCTGGCACTGTGCTTGATCAGTTCTTATTATACTCAATAGAATACAAATAAATATAAACCATTACATACCCAAACTAGATACATTGCCATCATGAGCTGTCGACAGGTAATTACTCATGGTCACATTGCTCTCCAACAAGGACTCGTCTCCGAAACAGATGTCACTCCCATGTGCGTATAAATTATTGCATATTTAAACGGGAGGTGCAGCGGATGCACTCAAGATCCACTCCAGCGTAGATTTCCGGATAACTGATAAATTTCCAAATCTGCATAAATTACCCGGAATTTATAACAAATATTTCCCGGGAGTAGCGACGGCCCCCACGGCCCGTATATTGGCATTAATCGGCCCGAAATTGGGGCACCGCCGGGATTGGGTATATATCGGGCCTGTTAAATGGAACACGGTGAATTTATTGCCGTGATTGTTAACTTCAACTATGTACTAGATGTATATAGATATTTAATATACTGAGTGTGGTGTAGAGTAATAAATTTATATACATGTACAATAGGATAAATGTTGTTATTACTTATAACGTAATAGTAGAATTATCCTACCGACTGCGCTAGTTTAATTTATATAATGAATCCTGTAATTACGAGTACATATCAAATTACAGGGAGAAAGGAAGTATACATCCATACTGTATAAACGGTTGTTGTGTAAAAAAAATTTAAACAACAAACTTCACATTAAATATGTGCTAATAAACATTGATTAATCAATGCAAACATTCATTAATCTCATCGACTATGCTTGCTTGATACCTCAAAATAATACTGTTATAATCGTTTATAATTTGTAAAAACGGACCCCGCTGGCATAAATAGTACGTGGTTATATTGAATGCATTTACTAATATTGAAATGATTTTACACTTAATTTGATTGCAAATGTTATTATTCTATCAATTATCCCAATTTGATATTGCAGATAACATAATTGTTGATAAAGTTAAACCTTCCCAACAAACGTGCTTGTTTCATTTTCGAAAATAATGCCGTTTGAATGTATGCTGTTAAATATAAAGCTAATGATTAATTATCGGTAGTAATATACCTAGATCGCGGTTAATTATCAAAAAATAGTTTTTACTTTCTCCGTTACGAAGTACGAGAAAGTATTGTGATCGTGATTTTTTTTTCAAAAATTTTTTTTACGGAAATATCCGTTTTGGGGTCCCTAGATGCCATTTCAACAATTTCTGGAAAAAAAAATTTTGTGTCTGTGTGTGTGTGTGTCTGTCTGTGTGTGTGTCTGTCTGTGTGCGCTGTATCTCAAAAACTAATACAGCAATTGATATGAAACTCTGAACATAAGTCTTATTTGATAATCTGAAGAACCGAAAAGCTTTTGGTAAAATTTCGTACACCGGAAGTGGGTGTTTACCTTAACTGTTTTTTGTTTTTTGCCAATATTTTCTTAAATATGAAAAATATCACAAAAACATTTAAACAAACATTGAAGACAACAAAAAAATGAACATCTTTTGTTTGAAAACATTTTTCATAAAATCATTGTTATTCGAGAAAAAAATTTATTATTTTTTTTTCAATTTTTGGTTTATAATTATGAAACGATAATAGTTACAGTAAATTTGTGTGAATAATAATTGTAGAGAATACAAAAATGAACAACTTCTAAAGAATAAGTTTTTTTCGAAATCTCGTTAGTTTTTGAGTAAACCGAGTTTTTGAATTTGAAGTATAATTTTTCCATGTTTCATAATTTTGACGTTTTAAACGTCAGTTTCATCCGAGTTTACGCAACGCTCGTACATTTAAAATATGATTTCAATAAACCATGAAAACGTAAATATAAATGGCTATGATACCATCAAGTCGGAGAAAGTAACATGATGGCCACATCACCATTTTTTGAGTACCTTGTTACCTAGTAATTTAACGAGACAATAACATTTGTTGTCTGGTTATTAACCGAGAGCTTCAGCTCGTTTTTGATAATTCATCCAAGCTCGCGGTATATTTGGGTAGATAATTTATCGAATGAAATAATATTAAGAATCAGGAAAAGTTATGGTTTATTACAAGCTGAATAGTTTGGTTTGCTAGAAGAGTAATTGTAAAAATTAAAACTTAATGACACTGACGTAACGTCATGAACATCATGTTTTTATAACCTTAAAAGCTACTCACCTAATTACCGTTTTTCTGTTATCGATTATGACAATGCAAAACATTGTTGTAATGTCAAGCTACTCCATTAATTATCGATTTTCTGTTATCGCATCTATTATTATGTGGTAAATTATCCTACATACAAACTAAATATTAATAACACACTAGGACAATCTATGTATATAGATTTTTGTTAAATTTGGTACGCATTAAATAAGTAGTAAAACACCATATAATATGGTTGCTTGTTATCGCGTTGAAGCGCGCTTGATTTGAAATTCGCGTCGCCACGACCGATTTGTATTTAACTGAATCATTCATAATTGAATTAAATAGGACATACATTCGGCATTTATTAATCGGCATAACCGCTTTTCGGGACCGAACCTGCACTAACGGGGCCTAAAAACCAGGCCACCCCGGTGCAATATTCAGTTTTAATAAAATACATTTAGTATTATCCTTATATGCAAATAGTACTGTGAGAATTAACACCAAATATCCTACCGAATGCGCCAATTTCGTATATTATATAAAATTAATTCAGTCTTTACACCATAACAAAAGCTACTCGTAAATGATTTCAGTTTATACATACGTTGTGAAAAGTACAATTTGTTAAAAAAAAAACTCTGAATGTATTATAAAGTTATCGTAGACGAATAAAAACTTAGCGACAAGAAATGCAGCTCCAGCAGATAATGGGTAACTCCTCGAGGAGCGCACTCCACCTATTGAGGGCAAGAAGTTTCTAGACAGGCAAAACACGGCCATTGTGTGCAGCTAAGGATAAACGGGCCCAATGTTTCCTGGTGTCGTTAAGAAATTTTAATTCTGTATATGGTGCGATTCGAGGGTGCGTCCACCAGGGGTGTTGCTCGGGGGAACGGCTCTTAAAAACGGTCGAGTTCCTTTCATGCGGAGTAAATCAAAGTGTTTCGACCCAGTTTTTTTTTTTCGATAAACAAAATCGTTCGAGTGCGCCCCGGTTCCGGTCCTTCGCCCACTTCGATTTTCCCGTCTGGCCTGATACAAAGGGTCGCCGAATATACACACACATGTATAGTCGACTAGATAAATCTAAATATGGTAGGCCGAGTTCGACAGTTTGTTTAGTTTAAAGGGGTTTATTCAGAAAACTTATAAGGAAATAACATTTTTCAAGTGTAATAATAGTGCTGACCGATCGCTAAAATAATAAAAATATAATTATAATTTAACGCAATGAAATTAGATTAACATATATTTTTTGTCAATTACAACTAAGAAAAAATTAAGGATTGTTAATTTATTGTCAATTAAATAACTAACAAGAGATTAATCTGACTGACAAAAATTACCAAAAGAGCCCGACCACGAATTGTATTTGGCTAGATAATCCAGGGAATTGCTCATGCTTTTCAACAGTTGCGGTCTGTACGGCCGTCAGTCGTTTCTGTAGCAACCGCGTCAATAAACAATAAACGTCAAAACACGTAAATTGCTTGCCGAATTATGTGCATATTGTGTGTTATAAGAGTGTGTTCGGTGGCGGATACGGCCACAGGGCAACAAGGCATTTTGCTCGTTGATCATGTTTCGGATCGGAACGACCGATGAGCGATCTGGTTTGCAAGAGTTTAATATTAATAGGGACTATGGGGCCATGATGTTTCCTTCAAGCCGGGGCTGGTGTCCTTAGTCAAGAACCAAAAACATTCTAAACCAATCAAAAGTAAGCATAGTGAAAATAATTGAAAAGAAAAGAAAGCTTCCTTTCTTGTCGCTATTAGCACTTTTGATTGGTTTGCAATATCAGAATACAGCTATTTAATTAGAGGATATATGATGAGTCGCTGTGTCTAAGAAAATCTTTGCGGTGCTTTGTGGCTGTTTAACACCTGGAGCGATGTGGGTTCGAGCCTCACGTCGAGCGGTTAAATTTTTACGTTTATTTACCGTTCAGATCTATTGCTGCTAGCGTTGCCATAGTTAATTTGATGTACCGGGCAGAAATGTGCATGTTTTAAGTATCAGTGAGTTTGACTGCAAGTTCTCTTATCTGTAATTTTATCAAATAAATACTGTGTTTTCTAAACTGCGGTGGGTCGAGACATTTTTTTTCGGAACGCTTTATTGCGGAAAAGTTGCCTATTATAAAAAGTATAAAAACGGCATTAAAAAGAGTACGTTGCGATATAAGTGTGCCAATGGCTTTATAGTAAAACGCGTATGATAGAGCACGAGCCACTAGTTTTGCAATGGCTATTAACACACACGTGTAGCATAGTGCTTTTTCAATGGTTGAGAATTTATAACTATCGTAATTGTTAATGTTCAAAAAAATAAATGTTAGATGTAGCGTGAATAAATTAAGATCAAGAAGATCAAGTGCTTCAACAGTTGTCATGAAAATGAAATAGGATTTGTTTACTTTGAAAAATAATTCTTTCTCATTCTTCTCATAACTATTCCTGATTATATAGTTACACAAACTACTAGCAGTACCAGCGAAAATATTCCTGCAGTAATTGTAGCGGCAGCAAATAGCATTACTTATGTATTCTCCCGCGGAAATCGAAGGAACTTCTATTTGTCAATTAGTGTCCGGACAAAAAAGTAAAGGTATATTTAGAAACGGTGTTACTCACCCATTTTGCCTATTTTGCAAATCCACACTGTGGTCCAGGCATTTAATTTTGAAAGGCACTTTGTCCATTGAAGACAACATACATATTTCCAAGAATTTGAAGAGATTTGGTGGCTGGCTTTCGTCAATAGTTATAGAATGGTATTCTAAAGATAAGGCCAACAACACAACGTTGATTGCTAAGTAGATAATAGGGTACAACAGAAACTCGACGAAAACTTTGTTTGTCTCAACTGTTAATATCACCAAAAAACTAGATGCAGTAGGGTATGATGGCACTTGACAGAAATAGTGTCATCCACTGACTAGAGAATAATGCTACAATGGAGCATATATCGTCTGTATTTTAATGAGCTTCTTTTTTGCCAGATTTTCCAATATATTAGTCCAGGGAAATGAATCGGAAATTTTTAGGGACAGCAGATATCGAGATGCGCTTTTCTGCATTGTGTTCAGAAAGCTCTCAGGAAAAAGTCTATATGGTGCAGTTATGCCATTTTCGAAAAATGCATTCTGGTGCAATAAATGCATTTTGCAATTGCATAATTACTTGCAACATTATAAGAACGACTGGAAACTCGGCAGAATCGCTCGAAAATCGTTACTCGGGGGTTTGCGGGGACGCCGAAAGGGATGTGCCACAGTTGGTTTCACAGAAATAAGAAATCCTGCTTAAAATTTCCTTGGGGCCGGCTTCCTGGGTCATGGTGACAGGAGCTCTCCATCCACCAATTCCTACCCCCATTCCAACGAATTTAAGGTCTCGTCTTGACCTTGTAAACCATACCAAGCCTGTACTTGAAAA
Organism: Ocypus olens; assembly: GCA_910593695.2. NCBI lineage: Eukaryota > Metazoa > Arthropoda > Insecta > Coleoptera > Staphylinidae > Ocypus > Ocypus olens. The sequence continues at coordinate 23,459,905 of OU343050.1, forward strand.
TAGACACGCTTGATATGCTCGGTCAACGCATTGGCAGTCGGGATTATGCGTGCAAGACTTTTTTAGAATTGGTGGCTTCAGCTTATATTTTTGCTCGATAGCTTTGGACGAGCTCAATCGCAGGTTTATCGCTCGTGCGGAACTCTTTGGGTGCCCCGCAAAGAGCCAAAGCTAGCCTAAGCCCACAATCTATTAAATTTTCCATGGATACATGTTTTTGCTTAAATATTTCTGCAAATCCATGTAAATCATCGGATTTTACTTTCCCCCGATAGAAAAATGCCGAGGTTGTGTCGAATCCCGTGAAAGCATGTAGAAGGAATATATGAGACCTGATGCACGCACTTCTGGATGCTAAGCTTTCGGAAGAATACACAACATCAGGTGCTTTAGCGGAAGGCGGCTTCAACAAGAATACTTCCAGATTCGGTGGAGTCCGAACAGAAAGAATTGTTAGGACGTCAGTGTTTTCCGAAACAATGACCACTTTATTGTTGGGGCTTCCAGAAGCAGTTCCAATGGCTTTGAGCACAATATCAACAACAAGCTGTTTAATGAAAACCAATTTGGTTTCCGTAATGGCTTATCCACCAGTGATGCGATATTAGCACTAACGGATAGTATATTAAACTGTACCGAAGAAAAGAAAACATGTATGGCTTCTTTTATCGACCTCAGCAAATCATTTGATTGCGTCAAACATGATATTATGTTAATAAAACTGAAAGCATACGGATTAAATGAAGATAACCGATAGAAGACAACAGGTATACTTCAAAGGGGAAAAGTCGAATACCTCTTCAATACACAGAGGGGTTCCGCAAGGATCTGTGCTAAGACCTATACTCTTCCTAATTTATATAAATGACATGTCAGATCGACTTAACACATCTAGTGTTATATTATTCGCAGATGATAGTACTCTAGTTAGCAAAGGTGCCAGTATTGAAGAGGTATCCGAAATAACAGAAATTTCTACCAGCGCAACGACACATTGGTGTGCAGAACATGGTTTATTACTTAATGAATCCAAAACAAAAACAATTATTCTCAATCCGATAAGACCTAATTCAGATCAAACAACATGCTTTCTGGGTCTTCATGTTGATGCGGCGCTAACATGGAATTTCCATGTACTCTAGCCAAAAAGCTTCTGAAAGTAACTTTTGCTCTACGAAAGCTTGCCGGAACGGTTTCGCATGCTACTCTAAAAACGGCATATTTTGGATATTTTCAATCAATAATGAGATATGGTATCTTAATATGGGGACACGCATCATGTCGACATCGCATTTTCTCCATACAGAGAAAGGCGATCCGTATCCTAGGTGGTCTGACGTATCGTGAAGATTGTAAAGTCAAATTTTCGGTACTACGTATTGACCTTATCATCGCTCTACATATTGGAATGTCTTCTGTATTTTAAGAAACATCCTAATAAATACACATACCTCACACTCATAAAACAAGATTTAAAAATAATATACACACAAGATTTCACAGACTTATTATACCCTATGCGAGAAATAGGAAGAGCTATGGAATGCGCGTGGAATGTGCCGATGGTCGTTACCAGTGGCGCAGCATAACTTTTGATTGAATGGTACAGCGGTCGGGCCATGTGTTCAGCGAGATATGAACGAACCATCACAAAAAATATATTGGTCCACAGCTTACACCCTCGAACACACGGTAAACAGAGAGGCCCATTGAAAATAACATGCCAAAAAAAAATATTTTCTATTTCATCGCTGCGCTCACCATTTTAAAGGCGCATACTATTTACATTCTTTAAATTCCATAGCTCTCTGTATATAACCAATAGACTATAAATCACAAACAGGTGTAAACTATTTTGTGATTAAGTTTTATAATAAGTTACCACTTAAATTTAAGGTTCTTACAAATCCAGCTTTTAAAAATAAAATGAAGGAATTCTTAATTAAGGGGGCTTTCTTTTCAATTGATGAATTTTTAGCGCTAGATCTTTCAGCATTATGACGTCTGTTTTCTATACATAACTTTATATTGTCATTAATCATTATATTGTTATGTTGTCATGAATCATTTTAATGTATTATTATGTATATGTTGTAAATTTTAATTTTAACAATTTTAATTTGAATTTTAACAGTTTTAATATGTTTGTGTAGTAATAAATAGTTCAGTGTTTAGCTATAAATATTCGCATTAATTTTATATGTTATCATGGAATTTCTTAATTTATTATGACGTCTTACATAATGTACGTACCTTACCGGTTTACTGATAGTCTTAGTTCTTTTTTTTTTGACTTGTGTAACACTAATTGTGATCAACACACATAAATATACTATACTATACTGCTATACAACATCCGCATCATCTACACTGTGCTGAGACATTATATTAGCCCCTTTCAATTCATCCTGGAGAAATTTAATGAGCTGGGACTTATTTTTGCTATTCCCTAAAAACTTGTCCTGACTTATACTTGCGCTTAACGTCATGACCTTCCAGGAATCTGGAGCCATGCGTACGGTGGCGGAATTTTTATGCATACATCGCCAGTTTCTTTCCGTCGATTTAGTGGTCATTTGATCGTATCCGTCTAAAACTACAAAAACTGTTCCCAAATGCTCTCTTTATGTATCTAACATACCCGTTGCATATCTCTAACATGTTCTGGCCTTTTTTCCATCTAACTTTATGTAGAAGCATGCCTCCATCAATAATATATTGTGTGTCGTCACTGCTTATACTTACAGATCTTTCTTTAAAAAGTTAATACAATTTTGATTTTTCATTTTTCCTCATTCCGTGCTTGTGAAACATAGCCGGGGGGTAAGCTGCCAATTCGAATGTTAAATAAAATTCCATACTTTGCGGCTTATTAAGTGCGAGAATTCTGAGAAATAATGTGAGAGGATCTACGTTAGAAAACTTGTGTTGACCAACTTTAACGGTACATTTCTCAGCCCCGATGCAAGTAATTTTTTGGCCAAAGAGAGTTTCAATTCCTTGAAGTTGCTCCCTACAATTTCCCGCATAGTCTCAAGTCATTTTTCAAAAGCTCTATAACAGGTTACTTTGGCATTATCTCCACTTATTCCATTGGCAATATTAATTACATTGTCCACATATGGAAAAGGGCAGAACTGTGTAAAAAATTCCTCTAGTTTCTGTAAATCTTTCTTGTCTTGGATGAGCATAGAATCGCGGAAGTCTTTATGCTGATAGTTTTTATCCATCGTGATTTTCTAAGGCCATCAAGCTGTCACGTGTGGCGGCGCTGCCCATGAGCCACTGATAAGCGACGCTGGGCGTCACTCCTCTCTCGAACAATCCTGCCTTCAATTTACTTCTTTTCATTAGTGTCTGTTCGATGGTCTGGTCTGTGCAGATTCCGGAAAAGAATTTTTTGACTCGTCGGCATGTCCAGTACCCCAAAAAACAAAACAAAAATGAAAAGGACGGATAATCAAAACAAGCGAGGCAAAACCCCAAACAAATAACATGTGACCTGTTTTGAAAATTTCCTCTTTAAAATTTCATGTCACGCACCAATCATCTGTTGAAAGTTCTTCGCATAAAATATCCCATAAAATATGCATACCTCTTCACTATCACAGCTTCTTCTATCTTCAGAAACATCCATTGTAAGGTCAAGCCAATATTCGATTCCGTTAAAAAATGAATCCTCGAACACCTGATCTATCTACGAGTAAATTAACTGATGAGTGACACAAATATTATTGAGACTGTGAACGATCACTAAACGATGACTTATAAGAGTGCAGGACACAACACAAACACCAAAAAAAAGGTCCAAAATCCAAAAAAACTTGATTACTTTAGCACTGTATGAGTATTACACCACGACTGGTGTAATACTCATGCCACACAGACGTCGACTAAGCGCGGTAACTATTGAGAGTGGAACCTCTACTCTTCATAGCGGTAACTATTCCCAAATTTTTACTTTCTCCGTTACGAAGTACGAGAAAGTATTGTGATAGTGATTTTTTTTCAAAATTTTTTTTTACGGAAACATCCGTTTTGGGGTCCCTAGATACCATTTCAACAATTTCTGGAAAAAAATAATTTGTGTCTGTGTGTGCGCGTGTGGCCGTGTGCGCTGTATCTCAGAAACTAATAGAGCAATTGATATGAAACTTTGAACATACGTCTTACTTGATAATCCGAAGAATTGAAAAGATTTTAGTAAAATTTCCTACCCCGGAAGTTGGTTTTTACCTTAACTGTTTTTTTGTTTTTTGCCAATATTTTCTTAAATATGAAAAATATCACAAAAACATTTAAACAAACATTAAAGACAACAAGGAAATGAACATCTTTTGCTTGAAAATATTTTTCATAAAATCATTGTTATTCGAGAAAAAAAAATTATTAGTTTTTTTAAATTTTTGGTTTATAATTATAAAACGATAATAGCTACAGTAAATTTATGTTAATAATAATGCTAAAATAAACAACTTATAAAGAATAAGTTTTTTTCGAAATCCCTTTTGTTTTTGAGTAAACTGAGTTTATGAATTTGAAGTATAATTTTTCCATCTCTCATAATTTTGACGTTTTAAACGTCAATTTCATCCGAGTTTACACAACGCTCGATGTACATTTTAAATATGATTTCAATTGAAAATAAACCATAAAAGCGTAAATATAAATGATACGATCAAGTTGGAGAAAGTAACATGATGGCCACATCACCATTTTTTTTCTTTTCAGTCGATACAGAAAATTTCTGTTAGCGCCGGTCTCCGCGGTAACGATACTCTATTCTCTTGATACCTTTGGCGCCTTTTTCAAATCCAGTTTCGAGGCAGAAAAGATTTCCAAAGGTCGATTATGAACCCATAGATTGTTCGATTCTTGATATAGACAGGAATTATTTAAAGAAAGACCAACAGTATTTGTTAGACATTTCAAATGGAATCATCTTGGAACATTGTCCAGAAGACTTGGCAAATCAAGACCCTAGTCCTTTGTCAGATTCCAGATATATAACTGCGGCCAACCGAGTCCTTAGGTTGTATATAAGTTCATCGGATCCATCCGAAAACTTAAAAGAAATAGTTGGCTTCATCATACATGCCCGTGTGGTTTGCCATAAAAAAAGAGCAAATATTTTATGGACGGACCGAAATATGTCTTTCAAGCAATCCAAACATCACGGTATTTTGCGTTCTTTGCGCAACCAGAGAATGTTCTACAATGCTTGTCGACAAAAATTAACAAATTCGGGATCTTAAAAACAAGACAGACCGTCCAAAAGAAGAAGTCTGTTACGACCGATGATAAACGTTCAAGTTGCCGATTACATTGAAATTATTATTTTGAATTCTTGTGTGGGGCGGCCCGTTGGTGTAGAGGGTAGAGGTAAGCGCGGCCGTGTGGGTTCGATTCCCATCCCGGGCGGAAGATTTTTCGGCGATCGAGTAGTATTCGCTCGGGTCCGTGGTTGTTGTATATGGCTTACACTATTAACTTCTTCGTTTATTCACATTTATTAAAAAAAATACAAATACAAAAATAAGCCGTGTGTGACAGAATGGCTCAGCCTGAGTAAAAAAGAAAATTCTAGTGTGGTGTATCCTCCCACAACGCTGCCTAAGTGAAGATAATATTAAATCAATCATTAATTCTGACAACACGCCCGTCAGAGAAATACAAAAGTTTCCCTGTCAAACGTATGACAGAATAAAGTATGTGGATATGAAGATGATCCGAGCAACACTGAAGGTTAGATCAGCTATAAAAATCAGATTTGAAATGTGTAATAAAAAGAAAATGTAAAAACACAGTTAGCCAAAGAATCCTACTCTTGGGAAAATCTTTGTAAATAATTGTAAATATAATATAAATACAACACACAACCACACACTGAAAATTGAAAAAAACTGGTAAATTTCTGTTTTTCTAAGGCGTTGCGCGAACGGAAAACAATATACTATTGATCTAAATTTAACTGATTTAGGTTATTTAAACTATAAAATAAGCATCACAAACCAAAACGTGTTTATTTTAAAAGTCTTAACTAACTCAAAAAAATTACAAAAAGCGCGATTTTTGCCATTTATTTATTTAGGTTATTTAAAGTATAAAATAAGCATCAAAAGCTAAAGCGTGCTAATTTTAAAAGTCGTAACAAACTAAAAGTACGATTTTTGCCATTTCTTATTAACTTTACGTACGATGTGCGGAGAGAAGGTGATTTTTTTTAAGCCGTTTTTTTACTTATTACTATGCGCACTCGAGTGTTACGTAATAATTAAAAAGAAATCGACCCACCCTATTCCATACCTTAATAATCCCAACATGGGATTTAGTAGATTGTTGAAAGTTCAAAACCAATAAGGATTTTTTGCCACCATGGATGCGCATTATAAATGTAGACTTCTTCTGTGCTTTAAACGTAGAATTGTCAGTGTTTAAGACTAAGATGTTTCCAAAGATAATATTTTCGCCCCACCGTGCTATATAAAATTTTGGAGTTCTCGATATTTTAAAGTAATATCTTGAGAATATTTGTTCGGGAAATACCAGCATCACTGTTCGATTATTTATTAGGAATTTTATAATAATAAAAAATGACCTAATTCTCTATGACTAACAATTTTTCAAAAATAAACCTGATATGGAGAGTCTTGGTCTCCTGGTTTCATTTAATTGCTTATAATGTTTTCCTAATAATGCTTAATTATATAATTGCAATCATTATACAAATTTACACGTTTATACGAATGGGAAACTATGTCTTTCAAGTGGAAAATCTGTTTGAAACTACAATCTGCATTGTTAACGTTTAGTTTCGGGAAACTCTATTAATCCCCTTCTTGGAATAACGATTTACCTGCCTATCACTACGTTTAATATTAAAGCGATTGTAAATAAATTTCCTTGAGTGTGATAATTTAGCAAGCTCTTACCTTGGGAGAGAGAGAGTGGGTGGAATATACGGCATGCTCAAATTTATTGGAGCAATCATACGATAAACAGAACGTAATCTGTTCATGAAATCCGCGAATATAAAGCCCTTTAGGATGTTATTACCGATGCATAATTATCTAGGTATAAATATAATTGACAGAACGTGTTAAGTGGTTCCCAGAATTGAAGCTACTGTTCATACTTAAAACGATATTGCGATATTTTAACGAGTAGGTTGATTGTGTTAAGCAATTTTGGTTGGGAAGGATATTAGGTATTTAACGTCATCTCATCAGTAGTAAAAATGTGCGACAAAATTCATATAGTACAATCGCGCAGAGGTGACAGTGACTCATCGCTCCATGTTGCCTGAATTAAGTTTCTAGTAAACGTGTGTCCATAAAATAATTAGATTCTGTCTAGGCGGGAAATTTAAAAATTCTCGAGCGTGCAAATATTTTCCCGACGAAACTTTGCGAGTGCATTTTTTAGAAATCGGTAAAGACAACTGGAAATTGGTCATTAAATTTAACCTTTTTATTAATGAAATGGATACAATCAATTCCGTACAGAATTAGGTTCTCTTATATCAGTATATACTTAAAAAAACTACAACAATTGCTCGTAGCTGAAATACTCTTGAATTCATTCCTATTATCCAACGTTAAAGGAAAATATTGATATTCTAGCTATTGAGGCTACAGGTAACGAGCACATTTTTCAGTGAAAGGACAATTAAAATATCTTCTGTGTGAAATATAATAAATTTTTGCGGTATTTGAAAAAAAATCCAGGTCTAGTGCAAAAACAGTCGGAAACTGTTTTCATAAATTTGTAAGTTTTTTTAGCTTTAAATTCTAGAAGGAATGGTTAAATAGTGAAACATCACGACTTTGTCTTTGAATCTCCTTTTTTGTGTTTGTTATTCTACCTGCATCAGAAGTAAATCACAAATTAAACAAATTCGGTTTAGGTGTATACAAGCCCCTATTAAAAGTTTGTCTCCTACAATGTTGCAACTTTGAAGCCTAAAGGAGCAAAAAGGACTTGCAACTTAGTTTTTGCTGCTTCGTGGCTGTGGCCTCTAAAAACCGCACTTGAAACCGTAAATTAGAACTAACTCAGCTAAAATTAATAAGTTCATTTAAAAATTTAGAATTTATTTTTAAATACAAAATAGCGACAATCTTTCCATTGCAGCCAAAATATGCAGGCCTATAATTTTTTATTTAAATGATACCATATGTTTTAGTTTCAAATTTTTATTTTTGCTTTCACTACAATTGTTTCGCCACACTGTGGATTCTGCGGGCGAACAAATGCACATTTAAATTCCAATGCATGTCTTAAATACTACGACGACTTTGTTGGTGGGGTGGAGAGTAGTTATTTACGTTTTACTAATAGCTAATGAGCATATACAAAATTTCGATTTCAACATTTTACACCAGGAGAAGAGAGGACGGCAACTCACATTGCTCGAAAATATGTAAATTTGCAAGAAGCAACGAAAACACTTCTAAATGAACAACAGGATTTATCCAACCTCTTGTAAAACTGTTGATCCGCGTAAACGACTACCCTCCAACCCCACCAACATAGCAGCAGTAGTATTTAACAGATGCATTGTAATTTTAAATTTCTTCGTGAGAAGAAGCGACAATAAAAATTTGAAAATCAAACACGTTATCATTTAAATATAATCTGGATTTTAAACTAAATGCCCCATGAATACCTTCTATTATTTTTTATTAAGATACCTGATAAAATTAAATTAGACCGGAGTAATAAGACATTTAATAAAACTATTTCTCATTAATAAATGTAACTACTCATTTAACGAATTTATCAATGATGCCGTGTAAATGTAATCCGCCAAATTACATTCTTATATTTTAGTCCATTTTGATAGTTTTATCTTCTATTTCATTTATAAAAAGAAATTGTTTTTAATACTGTTTTAATTGTTACTATGTTATTTTTACTCTCTCCGTTACGAAGTACGAGAAAGTATTGTGAACGTGATTTTTTTTCAATTTTTTTTTTACGGAAATATCCGTTTTGGTGTCCCTAGATACCATTTCAACAATTTCTGGAAAAAAAAAAACTAATAAAGCAATTGATATGAAACTTTGAACATACGTCTTATTTGATAAACCGAAGAAATGAAAAGCTTTTGGTAAAATTTCGTACACCGGAAGTGGATGTTTACCTTAACTGTTTTTTGTTTTTTGCCAATATTTTCTTAAATATGAAAAATATTACAAAAACATTTGAATAAACATTAAAGCCAACAAGGAAATGAACATCTTTTGCTTGAAAATATTTTTCATAAAATCATTTCTATTCGAGAAAACAATTTATTAATTTTTTTTAAATTTTGTTTAAATTTTTTTTAAATTTTTGTTTCGTAATTATGAAACGATAATAGTTGCAGCAAATTTATGTGAATAATAATTGTAGAGAATGCCAAAATGAACAACTTCTAAAGAATATTTTTTTTCCGAAAGCTCGTTAGTTTTTGAGTAAACCGAATTTGAAGAATAATTTTTCCATCTTTCATAATTTTGACGTTTTAAACGTCGGAGAAAGTAACATGATGGCCACATCACCATTTTTTGTGATGTGTACATTTGCTATGTGTATACATTATATTGGTAGTATCGTAAATAAATAAATATCTAAATACCCTAAATACCTGAAAAATACAAAAACTAAAAATATTGCAATGGCCATCATGTTACTTTCTCTGATTTAAGGATTTTGGGTTTATTTTATGAATTTTCATTTTTTAGAAATTGTTCATTTAGACATTCTTCACAATTATGAGTAATATAAATTGGCTGTAACTATTATCATTTCGAAATTATAGACAAAATATTACAAAAGTTTGATTTTTAACACAAAAAATATACAGAAAAACATTTATTAACAACATAGGTCTTTTTGCGGCGGATAAAATTTAAAAGAAAAATTGTTTTAATATGTGGCACATATCGCAATAAATAAGAGACGATTAAGGTAAACACACACTTCCGGTTAACAAAGTTTCACCAAAAGCTGTTCAATTTTTCGTATTATTAAATAAAACTTATGTTCAAAGTTTAATTTGAAAATATTTACTGGTTTTTGAGATATAAGGTCCACGGACACCCACACAAAAAAATGTTCACTATCCCAATACTTTCCCGTACTTATACGGAGAAAATATAAAAAGGAAATATCTTATTAAAAATTACCTCGGAAGTAGTTAATATCAATAAGTTAATTGTTATTAGTACTAGTAAGACTTAATTTTGTAACCGATGTGAAGATAGCCACGGATTTCCCGGCGCATCCATCACTAACTAAACAAATTCTTCAATTTTAATGATTTATAATAAATCAAACGCAGAGAATGTAATTAACATTAGCCTATAGATGTACAGTCAATTCACAATTTCAATTATTTTCGAGTCCACGGGAACTCTCTTTTTAAAATGACAAGAATTCAAAGTCCAATATGGCACTGTTTGGCGCGTTTAAAATTTAATTTCTTAAGAACAACGTGTAGATAAGAGTCTACTTAAACGATTTAACGCATGAAATTTTAGGTAAAATTGTTTATAACTTTTTTATGAATTTTTTTTTTCGGGTCCACCCAAACCATATAGATAATTTAGCAAACTTTGAAAGTCCAATATGTCACTGTTTGACGCGTTTAAAATTTAATTTTTTAACAACAACGTGTAGATAAGAGTCCATTTAAACGATTTAAAGCATGAAATTTTGGGTAAAATTGTTTATAACTAACACGGGAAATCCGTGGCTGAAAAATCCGTGGCTATCTTCACATCGGTAATTTTGTAGACTTACGAATGGGTTGAATACTCGGGAATTAGGCAATTCCCCGACAACAATTCACCGACAACAATTCACCTATAAACAATTGCCCGACTGGACGATTCCCCGACAGGATGTTTTACCCACAAACAATTCACCGAATAGAAAATTTCCCGACTAATATTCTGGATAATAATTACAGTCGGTCAGTCAGGTACCTATAAATACGTGAATATGAATTTCAAACTCCATTTCTAAGATATTTGTGTAAGACTCGTATAATGACCGTTGAATATGTACGTAATGAAAAAGTTGTTGATGATATTTACATCAAAAAGATAGAGGTGGCCACAAAATGTATTGTAAATGCAACCAATACTCTAGAATAAAGTGTAATGCGCGAGGTACATCACTGTTATTAAGAAATCTGAAGCACATAATCAGATACCAGAGTATATTATTAAATTTTGTGATACAGCTAATGTAAACAAGAAATAGCCAAGATGCGCCACATTATATCACCTCAACTGTAACCATTGGACTTTGCCTGCCCACTGCAGCCTTTTTGTAAAAAGTATTCAGTTTGAAGAGAACTATAAGAAGGATTCGTACAAAAGAAGAAGCCGCTCCAGCTCTGTCACTCCGCCGAAGAGACTTCATTTTTTCACAGGAATATACATTATCAAAGAAATGTTGAATATTTTTTGCTTAAGGATTTACTAAATGACGACAGAGTACTAATTTTTAGTACTAGAAGCAATCTAGCTCAAACCAAACACTGGTTTGCAGACGGATTTTTTAAAACAGTGTCACACTTGTTCTACCAACTAACACACTACATGCGTTAAAGGCCAATTCATCAATTCCATTAATAGATGTGTTACTACCTGATAAAAAGCAAAAGCTACTTGTGTTCGCTTATTGAAAAAGTTGAAAGAATTTATGCCTGGTGTATCACTAAATTTGATCCTCACCTATTTTGAAACAAGCACGATAAATGATATTGCTGAAGAATTTCCAGATTCGAAGCATTGTGGATGCTTCTTCCATTTATCGCAATGCATCTTCCGAAAAATTCAAGCAGAAGGCTTGAAGAAAAAATGAAATGAAATGAAACCGATGCAGAATTTGCATTTAAACTGAAGCTGTTGCCCGAAATGGCATTCGTGCCCGCGGCAAAAGTAGGCTATTCTTTTGAAGCCCTTTGTGAGGAAAATATACTACCAGTGGAAGCCCAACCAATGGTTAATTATTTCGAGGTCACTTGGATCAGACTCTAGCGAAGGTCGCCGTCCACCACAATTTCCCGATGATATGTGGAATTGGTACGACAATGGCGGATCCAATATGGCGGACATAAGTGATAAAATTATTATTGTTCGCACTGGAGAAATCCAATATTTTAGAATAACAATGATCCCAGCTCTCCGGTGATTATATTATACTTTAGTCAAGATCTTTTTTATGCCATAAAATGGTATAAACTACGAATAAATTTTGAAAATTTTAAGTCGGTAACAATTGTTTTAATATTTTTTTGGCAGCACTGAAGTAATGCTCAATCTTAGTATTACAATTAACTGATTATTTTAAAATTCAGTGAAGATGTGTTTAAGATTATTTTTAAACCATAAAGAAGAATCAATTTTCAGCAAATTTTGAAATTTCAAGTTTGTATCATTTGTTTTAACATTTATTTGGCTACTCTGGAGAAATTGGCAACTTCAGTATAATAATTTATTCGGTTATCACATGATTATTTCGAAAGTTAGTGAAGGAACTTGTTAGATTTTTCTTAAATCATAAAACAGACTCGATTTTGAGCACATTTTAAAAATTTTAAGTTGGTCACAATTGTTTTTACATTTATTTGGCCACAATGAAGAAATTCACAACGTTAACAACAATTTAATGATAATTTTTAAAATTAGTAAAAAACTTCCGTTTTTATTTACACCTATTACCATGGTTAGGTACAGAATAAACCTGACATGTAAATTACGATTGTTTTTATTCCCTCGTATAAATTGTAATTTAAATTTTCTATAAATTAAAATTTAATGAGTATAAAAAAATAATGTACCAAATAGTCACCACGGCTTCGAGTCGGTGAGCACTCTCCACCCTCGGGCCAAAACCATAACCATAACTTATACTATACAGGGTGTGTACAAATTGACGGGAAACCATTGTGATCATAAGAAATTTCCAAACATTTTTTTTTGCGGAAATATCCATTTCGTCGATTTCGACAATTTTTGTTAAAGAATTTGTGTCTGCCATATTTATTTTTTATTTTCTCCTTACAAACTAAGGGAAAATATTGTGATCGTAAATAATTTCAATTTTTCCTTTGCGGAAATAGTCGCTTCGTTCATTCCGACAATTTTTGTGAAAAAAATGTGTTTTTGTGTCTGGCTTTGTGTCTGTCTGTCATATTTATTTTTACTTTCTCCATAATAACTACGGGAAACTATGGTGATCGTAAAAAAAATCCAAACATTTTTTTTCGTGGCAAAATCCATTTCCGTCGATTCCGACAATTTTTGTACGAAAATTTGTGTCTGCCTTTGTGTCTGCCTTTGTGTCTGCCTGTCTGTCATATTTATGTTTTACTTTCTCCGTGCAAACTACGAGAAAGTATGGTGATCGAAAAGAATTTCCAAACATTTTTTTTGAGGAAATATCCATTTCGTCGATTCCGACAATTTTTGTTAAAAAAAGTATGTGTGAGTGTTTGCCTTTGTGTCTATATGTCTATCATTTTTATATTTTACTTTCTCCGTACAAACTTCTTTCAAATTCCTTATTTTACACATCATAAATACAAGATATTTAATAAAATATAAAGTCGAATTTTTCAACGATATTGCACAACAGCAATAAAAATAATCCAACACTGAGGAATGCAAGTGAATGCAGCTAATTGTTGTTTATCACGTTAAAGGACAATATAATAAATATTTTTATTGCTATAGGAACACATGAATACACAGGCAAAAAAATATTACCATGAAAGTTTAAAATGTATCTACCCATTTGTAACGCAAATTCCTATAATTCCTAACAAAAATTTTGTATGCATATTAAATGTAATAACCATTGATTTACCTTCAGGAAGATCCATAATAACAAGGAAAAAATCCCAGCACATAAAGATTAGTATTTATACTGAAAAAACCGAGGCTAAACTTTCACCTCGTCTTAACCTCTCCCACATGTCTAAAAAAGTAACAAGTTTGAACGCGGATTTCGAGGCATTTTGTAGTAGATACAATCATATTAATTCATGGTGGCATCCAGTGGAGCCCTCTGGACACGACTATATTGTACTAAACTCAAAATATTGACTTTCATTTTTCGACTTTTGGCCAGCTTTTTCGAATTCTGAACCACTGTGCGACACTGTGCTCGAAGGACTACTGAACACGAATAATTGCATAGAAGTATTGGAATTTTTTGTCGGTGAATTGTTGTCGGGGAATTTTCCGTTGGGAATTGCCGTAGGCCCTGAATATCTATATATTCAAGCTGTATTTCGTGTTTACTTTAAATAGACTTTGATTGTGTCATTGATGATTTGGTAAATTCAAAACCGCCGAAAATTGAAAGCTATTTTGTTTTTTCATTTGTTGTTCTACACGCGTTTGATTAGTTTTAAAAATACAAGCAAGTAAACGTTTAAACAAGTTATAGTTGTAATCATTGGATTAAGATACCGTTCATATTACCCCTCATCAACTTAATAAATCCCGAAACTATCACAGTTAATCATAATTATTTAGCATGACGCTAAACAGTTGGAGCGTGATTAATTTTCGGCAGGAGATGAAAATTGATAATCCTGGAGTTGTTAATAAATTAAACACTAAACAGGGCGCAAGCTCTCCCTTTCCCTCGCCCCATAAACACCAACTCACCCCTCCATTCCGATTTAATAAAACGCAATTCGCAAATTATAACAAGATCTTTCGATTAGTTCGTCTTCTTTAATAATCAACGCCGACTTGAAAGCCTGAAATCCATTCCTTGAAATTAAGGCGATCCGTGGTGGTGAAGTGCACGGGAGCGAAAAAGGGAGCTAATTGAATCAGAAGAACGTCTTGCGGGTTGCTGATGACCGGTGCGTACCTGAAACAGAAGAGAAACGAAAATTACATTACTGGTGGAGGTGGTGGGTTCGGGATTAATTGTTTGTGTGCGTGGTTGAGCTTTTTGTCCGGCCTCGTTCTCACCTAATGTTTTGATTAATAGAACGCGTTATGGGCGGAGAAAAAGTTTTATTAAATTGTGTTCGGCGCTTTTTCTTAACATTATAAAAATCGTGTTTAATTAACTAAGCTTAATTATGGCTCCCAACTTAACTCCTAAATAGCTAACGAATAATTTAAAACTTCTACATTGTTATACATCTTGTATAATATATTCAAATATGCATTTCTTCGTTATTTATAACAAAAGCTACATATGTATTGTAGTTTACTGGTCATAGCATCCGCCCAGCAAGTGAATTGTCACGAATTCAATTCCCGTCTGCAGACATATTTTTCAATCTATCATTAATTCGCGTACTTATGGCTTGGTAAATAATTACATCTAACAACTTCTAGCAGGATACATGAAAAAAATTCTGTATAATCAGAATACTTCACTTGAAGTAAAATGTCGTTTTCTGTTTGTGGTCTTGCTGCGACCCCTATGATGAGCCATATCTATTCATGGCGATTAAAACGTGATGTCGTGGGATGACGCAGTGTGGCCACTATGCAAATCAGACAGAGCCGGACAACAAGATGGGATTTGAAAATTTATGAGCCCAAGTGGGACGCGGCTATAAGAAATTGCCAATGTATTACACATAAACTGGGGAAGGTTGCGAATCGAGGGGGTGGAATTAATTTGCAATGCGCAACAAAGCGCGCCCCTTACATTTACTTCAACAAATATCGTTTTAAGGTTGTAAATTATGTGATGAATAGCAGTTGGAAATTTCATGTCTGCGATAATACCCTGCGAAGTTTGATGATGGCAATCGCTTCCGAGAATGATACACATAAATATCCGATATGCCAGATTAATGCAAATTAGTTCATTTGAAATGCTATAAATTGTTAGATTATGTATGGTAATTTGTTTTAATTAATTAATATTATTCATATTTTCGTGTAATTACATGGAGGATATGTTGATTGTTACCATAATAAGATAATTTTTGTCGGTCAGTAGATTTCCTGAGAAGCGATGTGCTAAAATATGTACCCTGAATAAATTATTGAAAAGGTAGATATGGGTTTTTATGCAAAATGAAAACACCGCAGGTCGACTAGTCCACTTGGATACAGTTCACCACTAATATCTGGTATATTATAATTTGTAATAAGCAACCAAATAAAGATAGTTATGTATGTGTGCAATTAAGTATGTTTAAAAGAAATGGAACGAAATAGGAACAAAATTGACGAACGTCAATGTTAATTTGTTTGTATTTTAATTGTTGCTGTTTTACCTACACCGCGAATATGGTAATTAAAAATAAATATTTTTTTATGGATTTTAAATATTCGAAGCCAATTTCTATTAGATTAATATTTTACTATTTTTAAATCGTTAATGCACTTTTCCAGCACTACATATTCTACACTTAGAATATGGCATTTGTCTTTGTTAATTTGTTTGTATTCTCCATTAATCTAGACATTACTTGAAAGATTTTTTCAATAGATAATCATTAAAAACTTATGATTTTTTTAAGCCCTTGAAGCGAATTCCTGTATAGAATAATGTTTTACATTTTTTTTTTAAATCCAAATTTCTGTTTCCGTTAAAGTTTCGATTGCTGCCATTTTGTTTCTCCACCTATAATATAGCATTTTTTTAATGGAAAAAAAGAAACGCTTTATTTATTGGAATAATTTTGTACAATTTTTGAAACCGTTTTCCCTTTTCAAGTTGTTGCTATTTTGTTTCCAGCTTGGATAAGCCAATATTATTAAGAAATGTAAATCAGTGGCGGCTCGTGGAATATGTTGATGGTAGAGCCACTTATACAATATCCCCCTTCTTCTTTTAAGAAACAAAGAACCATTTATCTTGCTAGACCAATCGAATATTTTGGCCAAAAAATAAAAGAATTGGAACAAAACAGCCGAAGATCTAAAATATCGGCCATAAAATCAAAAACCTGGTTTAAAAATAAAAATGCAGACCAAAAAATTGAAAATACAAGCAAAAGAAAAATAATTTGCCATTTTCAGCCCCAAAAATAACTCTTTTTAGCTTAAAATAAGTTCCAACGAGAAACTCGAAAATAATAGCAAAAATAAAAATCGATAGTCCATTCACAGACAACGAAAAGAGGATTTCAAGTTTTTAACATAATGTATTTAAATGTTATTTCTGTGAATATAGATGTTTGTATATATAAAAATAAATAGAAAATTCGCAAGAAAATCTAAAATATGGGACAAAAATAAAAAAATTAAGACCAAAAATCTGAAATGCGTACCCTAAAATCAAAGCAGTGGACCAAAAAATCAAAATGTTTAACAAACAAATGGAAAATTTAAGTCAAAATAAAGAAAATTTTGGCCAAAAGACCAAAAATTGAAACCAAGATAATCGAAAATACAAAATATAGGCCAAAAAAGTAAAAACCTACCATAGGGCCTAAAAAGGTGAAAATTTAGACAAAAGATCGAAAATTCGGGCGTAAAGATAAAAAATGCAGATAAAAATCCAAAATTTCTACAAACCAATCGAATTATTTCGCCAAAATAAAGAATATTTAGACCATAAAATTAAAAAATCTACAATATAGCCTAAAACGGTGAAAATTTAGACGAAACATCGAATACGAGCGTAAAGATAAAAATTGCAGACAAAAAAATTACAAATTTCTACAAATCAATGGAATGTTTTGGTCAAAATAAAGAAAAACAAAAAAAAAGCTGGAACAAAAAAATCGGAAATACAGAAATCTAAAATATGGGTCAAGGAATCAAGAATCCTGATCTAAAAATAGAAAAAAGCAGACAAAATCGAAAGGTAGAAGCAAAATGATTTGCCACTTTCAGCCGCCAAAAATAAGTTTCTGACCAGAAATTCAAAAATAATAGCAAACAATAAAAAAATCACGAAATAAAATCAATAATCCACGTCAGAAAATATACCAAAAATAAAAAAAAATATACAATGAAAAATTGAGACCAAAAATTTAAAATTCTCTCCCTAAAATAAAAATAGTGGATCAAGGAAACAAAAATTTTAACAGACAAATAAAAAAAAATTAAGAAAAATTTAGGACAAAAGATTTAAAAAAATCTACAATGTTGGTCAAAAAGTCGAAAATTTAGACAAAACATGGAAAACTCGGACCTGAAGATAATAAATGCAGACTAAACGTAAAATCAAAAATGGGGGCAAAAAAATCGAAAATTTTAACAATAAAATCGAAAAGTTAGGTCGCAATAAAGAAAAATTTTTGTCAAAAGATTTAAAAAAATTATAAATATCTGTAATGTTGGCCAAAAAGTCGAAAATTTAGACAGTATATCGAAAACTCGAGCCTGATGATAATAAATGCAGGCTAAAAAATCGAAAATTTCAACAAACAAAACTCGAAAATACCGAAAAAAATAAAAGAAATCAGGCTGAAAGACCGCGGGTCGATAGCCGTTTAGCAGAAATAATTTTGTAAATTTTAAATGTATTATATTTGTTTAATATTGTACTGTCTGCAAATAAAGATATTGTATATATAAAATAAATCTCGCATATAAATTAATAATTCAGGTTATAGATATTTTAATTAAAATCAAGTCAAAAATTTGGAACTAGAATTAAAAATTCGGCCCAAAAAATCAAAAATGCGGACCAAAAAATAAAAAAAATCAACAGTTAAATCGAAAATTTATGTCACAATAAAGAATATTAAGGTCAAGAGACCAAAAATTTAGACCCAAAAGAATCGAATATACAAGTAAAAAATCTAAAAATTAAAAATTTGGGCCAAAAAGTGAAAAATTTAAATAATTAATTCGCAAAAGGTCAAAATAAAGGATATTTAGGCTAAAAAAAAACATCAACTTTGTTGTTTTACCTTTTATGTCGGCAGTTTCGACAACTTTAGATTTAGTAGATACATTTTGAATGATTCAAATAAAACAATTCACTTGATTAGTATGACTTTCAGTAGCGGCTCGTGGAACATGTTAATGGTACTTTTATAATATAGGAAGGCCCTCGCCTCCTTTTTTGAAGAAAGAAAGAACGATTAATCTTCATAGTCCAAGAATTATTTTGAGTTGTAAAGTAAAGGTTCATAATTTCAAACAGCCGAATTCAAATAAGCTGAATATATGATTTGTGCGTAATTATCATGCCGGACATGCACTAAATCTGTAACAACATTCTTCGACCACGTAACCTCACCATCAAACAATACACATGGAAAACAAAAATAATTTTAAGAATAAATTAAAAATTCTTGCTGAGCGTAGTGCCATGGCTCCTGGGCTCTATAAAACGAGCCGCCCCTGATTTAAATTACATCCTTTCTTTTTATCGAATTTATCGCAGTATACATTTACATTTTAGCAGGTCAAGTTTGTATTTGTTGCAATTTTGTTTTCACCTAAGATATGACAATTGTTTTTGCAGGAAATTAGAAACAAATTGTGTTTTTATGGATTTTCAGCATTTGAAGCCAATTTCTTAATAGATTGATATTTTACTTTTTTACGTTTTTAAATGCATTTTTAATTATTCCATCTGAAGTTTAAATTGTTACTGTTTTGTCTACAACTAAGGTATGGCAATTTATTTTTATAGATAATTATAAAAAAAAATGTCTTTTATAGATTTTGTGTATTTGAACACAATTTCTCATTTTAAACAATTTTTTAGGTCGTTGAAAGCATTTTTCATTTGTCCAGCTTAAGTTTCTATTGTTGCTGATTTGTCTACACCTAAGATATGGCAATTGTTTCTATAAGAAATTAAAAATAAATTGTTTTTTTATGGATTTTAGGATAATTGTTTTTGTAGGAAATTAGAAACAAATTGTGATTTTATGGATTTTCAGCATTTGAAGCCAATTTCTTAATAGATTAATATTTTACTTTTTTACGTCTTTAAATGCATTTTTCATTATTCCATCTGAAGTTTCAATTGTTACTGTTTTGTCTAAGGTACGGCAATTTATTTTTATAAGAAATTATAAAAAAAATGTTTTTATGGATTTTGAGTATTTAAACACAATTTCTTATTAGATTAATTGTTTACAATTTTTTAGGTCGTTGAAAGCATTTTTCATTTGTCCAGCTCAAGTTTCTATTATTGCTGATTTGTCTACACCTAAAATATGGCAATTGTTTCTATAGGAAATTAAAAATAAATTGTAATTTATGGATTAGGAATTCGAAGCCAATTTCTTCATATGGTCAATAAAACACTTTTAAACTTTGTTTGTATAACACATTCGTGTATTTACTTTACTGCAGTTTCGGCAAATACGCTTGCCATTATTAAAACTAAACTAATTACAATATTGGGTGGACATTTATTTCCCAATGGATTAATTTGTTATTATCTTTTAAGTCGTTAAATGCATTTTTATTATTCCAGCTCAAGTTTAAATTGTTGCTATTTTCTCTACATCTAGGATATAGTAATCGTTTTTACAGGAAAGTAGAAACAAATTGTTTTTTTATGGATTTTGAGCATTTGTAGCCAATTTCTCGAAAAATATTTTTTTTATTTTTTCCAGCTCAAGTTTAATTTGTTCCTGTTTTATCAACACCCAGGATATGGTAATTGTTTTTATAGCAAATTGGAAAGAAATTGTTTTTTTATGGAAATTAAGTATTCGAAGTCAATCTCTCAATAGATAATATTTTACTAGTTTTAAGTCGTTAAATACATAGTTCCTTCTTCCAGCTCTAGCTTCAATTGCGGACATTCTGTCTACACTTAATATATTCCAAATGTTTTTATAGGAAATTAGAAATAAACGTTTTTGTAACTTTGGAGCATATGAAGCCAATTTCTCAGTAGGTTAATATTTTACTATTTTTTAAATGATTAGAAACATTTTTAATTTTTTCATCTCAAATTTAAATTGTTGTCCTTTTGTGTACATCTAGGATTTAACAATCTTTTTACAGGAAATTATAAACAAATTGTTTGTTATGGATTTTGAGCATTTGAAGCCGATTTCTTGATTCATTATTTTTTTAATATATTTGAGTAGATGATATTAGCGGGTTCTGGGACAGGAAGTAATCCCGGAAGTAATCCCGGAAAACCGGAAGTAAAATCTGGGGGAATTTAGTGGCGGGAAAATCAAATCTGGGGGATTCTGGTGGGGATAAATTCAAATTTGGGGGAATTTGGGGGCGGGAAAATTAAATCTGGGGGAATCGGTTGGGGATAAATTCAAATCTGGGGGATTTTGGGGGCGGGAAATTCAAATTTGGGTAATTTTGAACTCAAAATGGCCGGCAACTGTCTAAATCTGGGGGAATTTAGTGGAGGGAAATTTAAATCTGGGGAATTAAAATGGCAACAGGGGAGCTTTAAGTTCTACAGTGTTGCCGAAAAGGCATCTGATTTCCGGGATGTGCATCCGGTTTCACTAGAAAACGGCAACGTCGCAGAGCTTTAAGTTCAATTAAGTAGCGGGAAATTCAAACCCCAAGTTTTACCGGTGTACCAACTAACATCCAAAGTTCTACAGTGCTGCCAAAGAGTCATCTGATTTCCGGGAGTTGCTTCTAGTTTCATCCTAAAATGACAACGCTGCTATGCTTTAAGTTCAACTAAGTGGAGGCAAATTTGAAAATGTTTGATGAAATGGTGATAAAAATTAATTTGGTACGTAAATTAGGGGTATGCTTAGAAAACAAAAGTGTTTATTTATTTTGGCCAGGTGTTGATTTCTTTTGGCCAGAGCGAGTCTCGTTTTTTGATGACTAATGCAATTCTTGGGATCCGCATGATGCATGGTTGTGCAATAATGAAACGGGAATGGAAACATTGAAATTATGTAAATAATATTTGTGTCTATGTGTGTGTGTAGAAGTCTTCAAGGTTAAGAGAATTTGAATACCACAGCTAGCAATTCCGTATTATTTAAATTTACATTCCAAGTGCGAAGGTGAGCGCAACCGCAAATAAGTCATCGACAATTAATATCGAATATGTAATGTACCCAATGCAATTTATTATAAAATTCGAGCTCCGCGATAAAGATGAATCAGTTTATTCAAAGTCATCGAAAAATAAACAACCATGTTCGCCTGTGAGATTTGTAGTTCAAGTTTCACCCTGCGTCATAACAGAACAAAGCACATGAAGAAATATCACCCTCAAGCTGCATCTAATCAAGCGTTAAATGGATTTTCTGGAAGTTCAAGAGCGGTACCACCCATTCCTTTACTCAAGCGTGCAGCCAGCCCTTCTCCAACCGTGATCCCGGCGAAGAAGGTTAAGATGAGTCAACCTATCCTCAAGTGCAACGCGTGTCAGGAGGAATTTGCAACGCCTCAACTTTTTGCAGGACACGTGAGGTCTCAGATGCACCTCCAGATAATTGCAACGTATGAGGATAAGGGTATCATGAGGATAGCATCAGCCTTCAGGAACCGAATGGCCAGTTACCGGATTCCATCGCTTCAGGACCACACGGATATCCCAACGTTCCTCGAGAGTTGTGAGGAAAAGTTCATCCGTTTGGTGGAACGTCAGGGACATATTACGGCGAAAGTAAACATTGAATTATTCGGTTTGTACACTAAGCCTGGAGATGAGGGGGCGCAAACCGAATTGAAATCATTTAACGCTAAGTTTCAAGTGATAACACCAGCTACTGAATTGAGGGAGGTTTATGGACAATTGTGTAGCACCGTGAAAACAAAGAGTGAAGAGTTTCAAGTAAGTAACTGACCTATTAAAAATTCCAAATAGTAATATGTGTCGCTTTTGTTCACAGGAACGAGACAGCGGATGGGCTCTCCTACAAGTTTCACATTTGGAAGTGAACCTTAATAAATACACCCCTATCCGCGGATCGTCGTACATCGAGCTGCCCCAGGAGATTAAGAAGAAAAAAGCCTGCATCAACGTGCAGAATAAGGATGAGGCCTGCTTCGCCTGGGCAGTGACGGCGGCTCTTCACCCTGTGGATCACGGAAACGCCCCACAACGCGCGACGTCGTACCCCCATTATAGGGAGGTGTTGAACTTGACAGGTATGGAGTTTCCTTTTGAAATTAATAACATCCCCAAATTTGAGTTATTGAATAACATGTCGATAAATGTTTACGGGTTAGAGTTTAACACCGCGAATAATCGTCATGATGTGGTAGGACCGATTTATTTTTCAAAATCCAAACGCGACACACACATTAATCTTCTGTACATCGAGGATGGGGAAAAAAATCACTATGTCTGGATAAAACACTTATCCAGACTAGTAGCAGCCCAAGTGTCATCACATAAAAGCAAGATGTATTTGTGTGATGGCTGCTTGACCTTTTTCCCCAGCGAGGTGGCACTCTTAGCCCACAGTGAGCATGACTGTAACAAAATTTGTACAGTCATGCCCACTACGGATTTAATCAAAAATAAAAATGGTGACATGGTACCTGGCAATTTGTCGCAATTTACAAATTTTAATTCGAAAATGCGGGTAGCATTCACCGTTTATGCAGATTTTGAATCTTTATTAACCCCTATTGAAACATGTGAGCCGAATCCAAATTTATCGTACACTAATTCAACTCATGTTCACACTCCTTACAGTTTCGCGTATTATATTAAATGCTCGTTTAATCAAAATTTAGATAAATTTGTTACTTACACGGGTTTAGACTGCCCAAAAATTTTTATGGAAAAATTAACCGCGGACGCGAAATTTATTTACGAAAATTATTTAAAACCGATTATTCCAATGTCAAAATTAAGTCCAGGTGAGCAGTATTTATTTGATTCCGCGACCGAGTGTCATATTTGTGAAAAAAATTTAGATGCAGGTGACAAAGTAGCCGACCATTGTCACCTTTCTGGAAAATTTGTTGGAGCCGCTCACTCCAAATGTAATTTAAACTACAAAATTCCAAAATTCTTACCAATATTTTTTCACAATTTATCCGGCTACGACGCTCATTTGTTTATTAAAGAATTTGGTCTAGACAATGAGAAAATTGATGTAATTCCTCAAAATAAAGAGAAGTACATCTCTTTCTCAAAATCGATTAAAGTGGATCAATATACTGATAAGAGAGGAACCGATCGCAATATTTATTTAAAACTAAGATTTTTGGATTCAATTCGATTCATGTCATCGTCGCTTGAAAAATTAGCAAAGAATTTAAAACCAGATCAATTGATTAATGTTAGAAAACATTTTCCTATTGATAATCAATTTGATCTGGTAACGAAAAAAGGTGTATTTCCTTATCAGTACATGGATTCGTTGTCGAAATTGGAGGAAACAAAATTACCGCCGCAAAAATTATTTTTTAATTCCCTGACAAATACCGACATCACTGCTAAGGAATATGAACATGCGCAAAACGTTTGGCAGCATTTCAATTGTCGAAATTTGCGCGAATACTCCGACTTATATTTGAAGACCGACGTTTTACTTTTGGCTGATATTTTTGAAAATTTCCGTGATGTTTGTTTAAAGGCGTATAACTTGGATCCGGCTCATTATTACACGGCTCCTGGTTTGTCGTGGGATGCTATGTTGAAATTGACAGATATTAAATTGGAATTATTGACGGACATCGACATGCACCATTTTGTTCGCAAGGGCATTCGTGGCGGTATAAGTCAGTGCTCTTTACGCCACGCCCGAGCGAATAATAAATATATGCAGGACTATGACAGGACAAAACCATCGACTTATATGACATACTGGGACGCTAATAATTTGTATGGATGGGCAATGTCTGAATGTTTACCATACGGCGGCTTTGAATGGTTAAGCGCGGACCAAATTCAAAATTTTCATGTTGAAAACATCCCCGATAATTCTCCAATAGGTTACTTCCTTGAGGTGGATATTGAGTATCCTCAAAACCTTCACGATCTACACAATGATCTACCTTTTCTAGTTGAAAATATGGTACCGCCTGGCTCTAAATTTAACAACACTAAATTAATTCCAAATTTAAATAATAAATCGAAATATATCATTCATTACCGTAACTTGAAACAGGCGCTATCAAACGGTTTGAAATTATCTAAAATTAACCGAGTTATTTCTTTTAAACAATCGGATTGGCTGAAAAAGTATATCGATTTGAATACTAGCATGCGACAATTGGCTGCTAACGATTTCGAGAAAGATTTTTTCAAATTGATGAACAATTCTGTTTTCGGCAAGACGATGGAAAACGTGGATAAGCGTGTAGACGTGAAATTAGTGAATCATTGGGAGGATATTGGTAAACGCCGCGGCGTGGAAAGCTTAATAGCAAAATTAAATTTCAATTGTTGTTCCATATTTAGTGAAAATTTAGTGGCAATCCAACTTGATCGATTAAAAGTAATTTACAATAAACCAATTTATGTCGGTTTTAGCGTTTTGGACTTGTCAAAATTGTTAATGTATAATTTTTATTATGAAAATTTAAAACCAAAGTATGGCAAAGGTGTGAATCTTTGCTACATGGACACGGACAGTCTTATATTGCGTGTTACGACGGACGACTTATACGATGACATGAAACAGGACTTGGATAAATTTGATACGAGTAATTTTGACATAGACAATAAGTATGGCATCCCATTACAAAACAAAGCCGTGTTGGGGCTTTTTAAAGATGAGCTCGGGGGAAAATTGCTAACTGAATTTGTTGGGTTGAGGGCTAAAATGTATGCTGTAGAAACCCCCGAGCAACTTATTAAAAAGGCTAAAGGTGTCAAGAAATGTGTTGTCGTGCAAGATTTAGATTTAAGTGATTATAAAAATTGTTTGTTTAAAAATGAACTTTCATTTAGAAAACAAAATTTATTCAGATCTATTAAACATACAATTTTTTCCATCACACAAAATAAATTAGCCTTATCGCCTCATGATGACAAACGGAACATATGCGCCGACGGGGTTCAAACTCTAGCCTGGGGACATAAAGATATTGTCTAATAATCCAGATTTGGGGATGTTATTCATTTTAAAAGGTAGCTACTTTAAATCTGTCATGTTTCATATGCTTCGCTATATATTTGTGTGTTTTCGTTTATATTGGGATATATTTTTTTAATCAATAGAATTATATAATGACTTAGTTTAGAATAGGATTATACAATGGCTTAGTTTATAATAGGATTATATTTGTTAGCTTAGGATAAATAGATTTGTAAATTATAATTTGCCTCAATACAAGTTTATCATACATTCAAGCAACATGGAAAGAATAATTGTATTACTAGTTGTTATCATTATTATATGTATTTCAATTTAACGGTAAACATATGATTATATATTTAATTATTTAACTGATGATAACAATTTTTACAGATGAATTTCACCTGTTTTATTTTATCTACAGCGTTTATATTGTTTATATTATGGGTAATGTGTATTGTCACTGGAGTGTTAAATATTATACACATTAAGTTTAAATAAAAAACACACATGTTAAAATTGAAAAAGCGATTTATTATTTCCTTAACCAGTATTTTCCTTTACATATTTTAATATTTTTTGCACGTTAACAATACTACAAACACTTAAGTTATTCCTATGTGATTGACAACAATAAATAGATTTTTTTAAATTAGGACAATTATCATCATATTCTAAATTAATAACAACATCATAAAACTGTTCCAGGTAAGTACATTTTTGGCTACCTTTCACGTACACAATATCCGCTGACAATTTTTTAAACAGTTTCGGTAATTCACTTAAATCACTTTCACCACTGCTGTAGGGGATTCCGTGGTAATTGTTTTCCAACCACCTAACTTGTTTCTTGAGTTCTTCATTTAGACGGCAAAACGGTGTTGGTGGCTTGAATATATATGCAAGTAATTTTTCTCCATCGTATGTAGCGGCAAGTTCCTTCGGAGTAAAGTCGGGTGTGTTGAATCCCTGGATGTCAATAAATAATATTTTCGGCGGAGGAGGTGACGTAATGCGTTTCAAGAGAACAGGTTCCAAAGTTTTTTCCATTTCTTGAACCCTCTTATTAAATCGAAGTCTGTCTATTGCCACCTGCATCCAGTTTATGGCATTATCATCTTCTTCCACCACATAGGTAAAAATGACAGGGACCAAATCGAAGCACACTTTTTTAAACATCTTAAATTATTTTTCTAACTATGCCAGATAACGGTGTGTATTCAACAATGGAATCGCTTAGAATGAGACAATAAGCACGAGTGTTGTCTTTAAATGGTTCAATAGCTTCCATCTCAATGCGCAAGTCCACCGTTGATGACTTTACGCTTTCGTTTTGTTTGGATACATCAAATACGAATAATGCATAATCTTTAAAATTCGTAAATGAGAAATGCGGTCTATTTGTATGATTGTAATAACTCTGCTGAAATTGGCAATACATGTTGTATACAGTTAAGTAATCATCATTTCCAAAATCCAAATTTAAGTGATCATATGGATAAGATTCTGAGTTCAGGTAAATTCGTATGTTTCTTATATTGCTGTTATCAAACATTGAAGCATCAGCACTACCCACACCCTTTTTATTTTCTTGGAAAGCGATAATTATGTATCGGGGCTTCTCCAAACTGCTTGAGGTTTTTACGGCCCATATATCATCTCTAGATTTTTTCATGGTTGGTAGTTCATGCAATTCCCATTTTCGAAATGGAATTAATATATTTGGATCGTTTTTAATTTGCTCAAACATTTGCAATTTTAATTCATCATTCAGTTGAATGTGTGGTACACGCCATTCAATTTTATTAAGTTTAAATTTAATTTGGGCAACAACCGCATCATCATCATCACATTTGAAACAATTCACATCACTGGAGGATCGCAATAAAACCAATTCCTGTTTTACATTGATTATTAATTTTTGGTAATCCTCAGCAAATCCCATTAAACACTTTAAAGGTATTTGCGCATAAAATTTCTTGTTTGGAAAAAATGTTTTTATGTGACCAGTCTTAGCCCATCCAGAAATACCGAGCACTTTCATGTCTTCTGAATCATCATATGAAACATATCCTTTTAGAGTACTAGTAATTCCCAAATCCCTGGTTCGATCGACTTCAATACCGTTTAGTTCATATCTAATTTCCTCAAACAGGAAAGCGAACGCATTTGTAACTAATTCAAATTTTTTACCCGCAGATAAATTGTATTCAACTTCCCCGCTCAAGTAAATGTAGCTGTCTGCTGGACAGGTATAAATATCTTGATTGTGTATTGTTATCCTTATCTCATCGCTGTTTCCAAAGTTTGTAGCTCTAGGTTGATATGTGTGATATTGATATTTGGCAATACTCTCGTCGTAGTGAATTTTATCGAATACCCCAATTTTATCCATTATATTTGATTTTATAACCGAGAGAAATTAATTTAGCGAGACTGATACGTGTCACTTCTTTGGGTGATGAACTCAAAGTGATAGTCTTTAGGTGTGCACCCTCCTTTTTATCAAAAACAATACCCATCACAATGTCTTTAATTCGAGTCTAACCAAAATATGTTCTCCTCTAAAATTTACAAACTCGCCTTCTTGATCAACAATTCTCAACGTTATATTATCAATTCTATCTCGAGTGTTTACAGGTAAATATAAAATATTTTTCGGCTCTATATTTATAGCAAAACCTGGATCAACAGATGGACTAAACTCGAACAAGGTGTGGGACAAGTTACTGTCGTAATAAGCACCGCTAGTAATATTGCACTCGATTCTTATACTGTTAACTTTAATTATTTGCACGGGTAAATCAGATGTATGCAGTGTCCCCGCTTTTAGAATTTTATTTCCGGAAAATCCTAATAATTTTCCAATAGTGCCTTTATGCGACGAAAAATCAATATCGTATTTACTTTTAATTTCACTCTTTAGAGTATTATTATTAGGTTTAAGTGATAACACTTTATCAGCTTCAGTTTGTGCCGCTTCGCTTATCAACAGCTGACGTTGTAAATATGATTCAATGTCATTAATTTCGTACGATCCCGTTGGAATTGAGATTATTTGATTTTTCCCATAAATAAATTTATTGTTCCGGTCCTCTTCAATATTCGGAATTGAATTATATGTATGAAATCCTATTAATCCTAAACAATATGGACGACTCGGATCA